>JAFBJY010001408.1:0-102450 GCA_016801885.1 Toxotes chatareus
GTGTCAAAAGAAAACTGCACAAAACTTTAGAGTGCGAAATCATTCAAAAGAAGAAACGCCATCTGTACGTGGTAAACAATAACGATGATCGTCTCTGCTTCGCCATCTGCCTAGCTCACCTCACAAACCCGGGTCGTCGGCGTCAATGAGGCTGTAGAACGAGGGAGAGAGTTGCAGCGTCTAGCCGTCTGAGTGAGCAGACACCCGTGACCTTTAGCGACATAGGTAAATTTGAAAATATTCTCAGATGTAAAATTGTGGTCTTTCACAAAACTACAGACGAGCGTCCTCTCATTTTGAGACCGCTTTTTCTGATCGTTCAAATCCTCTATTTCTGCTTTTGTTGCAAAATCATTACTACGGTATACAAAATCTGAAAGGTTTTCTGGGTGCTAGGTACGTTTGTCAGTATTGCTACAAGACCTTTGAAAACTCACACACGCACCGTTGCCCCGGCTACTGCCCCGTCTGCTGTGACCTCTGTCCAGTGGGAGAGAATCTCAGCCGCGTATACTGCCAGGACTGCGGCAGGATGTGTTGTATGCCTTTGTGCTTTTCCAGACACAAAGAGCCTCGGCAGAGGGGTGAAAAGTGCATCAGTACTTGCGGTATGATTAAAAGATGCAGGGATTGTAGAAATCTGTACACCGTCAGTAAAACAGCAAAGTCTCACACCTGTCCTCTGAAGGCGTGTCACATCTGCGGGGAAAAAAGTAGCCCTCGACAGTCTGAGCACGGAGCAGCACCGATGCTACATCCAGCCTCTCCCACCGGTGACGGAGCACGGTGAAAAATTGATTTTTTACGATTTTGAAACGTTCGTCGACAGGGAAGGGGTGCACGTCCCTTACTTGGTGTGCACCAAAACATGGAAGGGTGAAGAGTGGGGCTCTTACGGTTTAGACTGCGTCAGAGACTTTCTCCTGCGTTTCAGGAGACCTCTTTACCAGGGAGCCACGTTTATAGCCCACAACGCTCGAGGTTTTGACAGCTACCTGATCCTCAACTGCATGATAGAACTGGGTTACAAACCTTCTCACCTCATCATGCACGGCAGTAAAGTTCTGAGTTTCACAGATCCTGATTTCCGGTTAAAATTCATCGACTCGTTATGTTTTCTCACCATGCCTTTAAACGCTATGCCCAAAGCGTTGGGTTTTAGCGATCAGAGCAAGGGCTATTTCCCTCACAGATTCAGCTCAAAGAAGCATTTAAGATACGTCGGACCCTACCCCCCACCCAACGATTACGGTGTAGAACGCATGACATCGCATCAGCGAGCAGAGTTTCAGCGCTGGTACGAAACAGCTTCTCAGGGTATCTTTCACTTTGAAAAGGAAGCTCTGTACTATTGTAAAAATGGCGTCCGCATTCTCTTAGAGGGATGCGCCAGATTCAGAAATCAGTTTCTCCGCAACACGGGAGTGGACCCTTTCAGCTGTGTGACTATTGCCTCAGCCTGCATGAAAGTGTTTCTCACCAATTTCCTGCCCCCTCAATCCTTGGTCATACCTTCGCCTGACAACTACAGGCGTCAGTGCAAAAGCTATTCAAACGCCTCCATCCAGTGGTTAGAGTGGGTGGCGCGCACAGAAAACAAGTTTATTCGGCACGCTCTGAACGAGGGGGAAAAACAAATAGGGCCTTACTTTGTGGACGGTTATGCCGAAATCGAAGGTGTAAAGTACGCATGGGAATTCCTGGGGTGCTTTTATCACGGTTGTCCCACCTGTTTTCAGCCCTGCGAGACGTGTCCTTTGACAGGAACCCTCTATGAGGCGCTGCACGAAGCTACCTGTGAGAAATTACAAAGACTGGAAAACGTTTACGGAGTCCGCACGATCGTCATGAGAGAACACGATTGGTCAGAGATGACACGCTCTCACCCCGGAGTGATGGCCTTTCTCAAACGCTTTCGAGCCCCCAAACCCCTCTCCCCTCGCCAAGCTCTCTACGGAGGTAGGACCTGCGCCGTGAGGTTGAGATACACGGCGGCCTCTGACGAAACCGTGCAGTACGTGGACGTGACGTCTCTGTACCCCTACGTCAATTGTAGCTTTGCGTACCCGCTAGGCCACCCTACCGTCGTATACAAAGACTTTGATGACCCACGACACTACTACGGGCTCATCAGCGCCGTCGTCTACCCTCCTCGTGGGCTCTTTTTTCCTGTACTGCCTTACAAAACCTCTCGAGGCAAATTGGTGTTCACCCTCTGCCGTACGTGTGCTGAAACAAACAATCAGACATCCTCTTGCAAACACGACGATGAGGCTAGAGCGTTGACGGGGGTGTGGGTCACCGTCGAATTCAACAAAGCTCTGGATCACGGTTACAGAGTCGGAGAGATTAACGAAGTGTGGCACTTTGACAGACGTAGCGATTCCATCTTTGTCGACTACATACACACCTTTCTGAAAGGAAAGCAGGAGGCTTCTGGGTACCCCCCAGAGGCGTGTGATGAGGAAAGCAGGCAAAAGTACATCAGAGACTATCGGCTCCATCAAGGCGTCCAATTAGACGCAGACAAAATTGAAACCAACCCAGCCAGGAGACAGGTGTCTAAGCTCTGCCTCAACAGCTTCTGGGGCAAGTTTGCGCAGAGAAGTAATATGACTAGAACCGAGCTGATCAGCGAGCCGGAGCAGTTTTTCCGCTTGATGTTTTCAGGCCAGCATCGAGTCAAGTACTTTTCCTTCCTCAGCGACAAAACCGCAATGGTTCAGTGGAATTACCACGAGCGATGCGTCGTACCTCCCGGCAGATCCAATAACGTTTTCGTCGCCGCCTTCACCACCGCCTACGCCCGTCTCAAGTTGTATGAGTATCTGGAACAGTTGGGAGACAGGGTCCTCTATACTGATACAGATAGCCTGATTTATTCAGTGAAAGAGGGAGAGTCCCCCTTGGAACTGGGTCATTATCTGGGGGATTTGACGGATGAGCTGGGAGGCGACAGCATTCAAGAATACGCCGCCGCCGGTCCTAAAAGTTACGCCTACCAAACTAGAAATAGTAAAAAGGTAGTGATGCGCGTCAAGGGTATCACTCAGACCCGAGACAGCAGCGAGCGAGTCAACTTTGACGGTGTGAAAGAGCTGGTGGAAGGTTATTTGGACGAGTCTAGGGAGAGGAACGGGGTGATTCAAATCCCTCAACACAACATCGTTAGGGATAAAAAGAGACTGCTATTGAAAAATTCAGCATTTCAGAAAAAATTTAGAGTGGTATACGACAAAAGACGTCTGTTTAGCGACGGGACGAGCCTGCCTTTCGGCTATTGATTTTGAATCGAGTCTGTGATGGAGGAAATTAACTTTGATCCTAGACTTACTGCACCTTTTTCATGTCTGGTGGTGGGACCCAGCGGTTGTGGGAAAACCTATTTTGTAAAAAGTGTTTTAGAAAATTTAAAAAATCTTGTAAATATTGTACCTGAAAATGTAGTGTGGATTTATACTTCCTTTCAACCTATGTATGCTGAACTACAAAAGATAAAAAAAAATATTAAATTTGTTGAAGGTCTGCCTGAGTCTTTTGAAGACGACAACCTGTTTCCTCCCGAGTAGAGTCATTTGATTATTCTGGACAATGTTATTTTTCAGGCCTCTGACCATCCTGAAGTGGTTAGAATTTTCACGCAGTACAGACATCATAGACGTATGAGCGTCATGATGCTCACTCAAAATGTATTTCATCGAGGCAAATACAGCCGCACCATCAGTCTGGACAGTAATTATATGGTGCTCTTTAAAAATCCTCGGGATAAATTACAGCTGAATGTGTTAGCTCATCAGATCTTTCCGTCCCAAAAACCTTTTTTCTGGAAAGTTTTGAAGGCGCCACCAAAGACCCTCACGGCTATTTAATCCTCGACCTCACACCCACCTGCCCAGAACGGTACAGACTGAGGACCGGATACTTCCCGTCAGTGGCCGACAGTGTCGTCCAGAAACCCAGATAAATTCCTCCTCACCATGTCGAAGCGTATAAAAGGAACGGTCCCTTACTCAAAGCTCTGTACCTGGCTACGCCTCAGAAACGTCGAGATATTCTAGCTCACTGTTCGCGGACTTTCTCAGCGCCCTGTGTGAGATCGCCGTCAATATTTTGAAAGGCAACATTCCCTCTCGTCTCAACAATATACGAAACTAAAGAGACAGAAAAAAATTATCAAACTGTGGGCGGACAGAAAAGTGGGTTTGAAACATAAAAAACAAGTGTTAAAGAAGCAGACGGGGGGATTTCTTTTACCCCTACTTTCAGCCGCTATACCTATCATCGGAAACCTCATAGGAGGACTTGTAAGAAAATAAAATGTCTCTGAGGACGAGCCAGAAAATGTTTCTCCTCTCACCCCAGCAGCTGAGCCGTCTGACCCGCCCCGAATCTTCTTCTATCAGACAGACGGCCGAAGATGATTTGGACGTTCAAATGAGAGAGATCTTAAATGAACCCGGATTGAGTTCCTATGAAAAAATCAAAAAATACAACGCGCTCCTGCAAAGATACCTCGCTCTGATCAAGCAGGGTCAGAAAGAGGAACGTCGGGTGACTTTGTCTTTGCATCATGACCCGTCGCGAGAGGAGGGGAAGGAGTTCACGCCACGGCGGACACGACGGCGGCGGCGCCGCGCCCGCATACCGCAAAAAAGGATTTGACGGAGCGGGATTTAGATGAAATGGCTAGTGAGATATTAAAAAGTCTTCCTCCCCCGCGATCGCAGAAACGCCGAGTACGTGATGAAGAAGTTAGCCGAAGGTGAGGGGGGCTGGACTTCGAAAGGGGAATTTGTTTATAAGGGGAAGACTGTGAAAGGGTCTCATATGATCGATTTATTTAAAACCTTTCTTATAAAAAAAGAGCCCACCGCCGGCTGGTTGGACTAGTTTCCTAAGTATTCTGAACGATCTGAACGTCCCGTTATCCGTCGTGACTAACCCTCAAGCACGTGAACAGTTGCATCGTCTCAAAACGGACGACTTGCCTGATCTTTGGCATGAAGAAGAACAAGAAGAGAAAAAAGAAGAAGAAGAAAAAAGTTAACCTATCTCCGCGATGGATTAGTCCGTCGGAAGAGGAGAGGATAAAAAAGACTGAAAAAACCTTCTAGATGGATCCACTTTTCCCCATAAATGACTCATACTCTGTCCTTTTCTCAATAAAATCTTTATTCATCAGCGTTCACGTGTCTACGGTACATTTTTTATCACGCATTTTACAAGAAAATAATAACAAACAGGATCATCTGCAACAATCTTTAAACGTTTGTAAAGAGCAAGTCAGGTGGGTAAAAGAGTCGCACGGGGTAGACATTCGGATACAGCGTTTGTATTTTTTCACAAAGTCAGAGACCGTCGCATCATTTTTGGATGCATCTCGGTGGTACAGAGACAGTACACGTGGAAACGATAATCCACTGGCGCGCTGGCAGAGATAATAAACGCAGTGTTGCCCGCAGGTAATGTACAGGGGGTGTTGAAGCTGTCGATTGTGGTACAAGATCTCTGTAGAACGGTCTTCCAAAAACTGCGAGATACTCGAAGGGTAATAATCAAAGTGTGGGGGCAGACCGTAAGAGTCGAAAAAGGTAGCCGCGCCGTTTTCTTCCAGAGTCAAAGCTAACCAGTGTTCTCCTGGCATGTGGGAGGGGTGTGTGTTGACGATAAAGTACGCGGGGGATCTGAACGACAAAGTGAGCGAGGGAAGCTGGTCCGAGGCCCACACGCCGCAAAATACATCCCCCAGCAGACGGTGCAAAAGATTTTCCAGCTGATGGTTATCCATTTTTTTTTTTCTTTTAGTTAATAATAATCCACCAACACCTGTTGTTTCGAGTTGATTTCCAGAATGGAATCGTAACAGGCGTACACAATCAGAGTGGTAGTGTGGGGCAGAACTCTGAATCTCATCTCCAGTCTTAGATTCCCGTTGGAAATGGGGGACAACGCATCGTTGTCTTCTCCCGGGTTGAGATTGAACACAAACAAAGAGTAACCGTCGTTAAATTCTCGACGATCGATGCTCAGAGGTAAATCTTTGAGATGTCTCCCTGTGGCCATGAACACGTTGTAAAATTCTCTGACCGAAATCCCGTCATTAAATTGGGGTTGGAAAGCTTTGGCGGGAATCTGTTTGCTGTCCTGACAGAGGGCCAGATATTCCACGTCGTTGTGGATAAAATTGAAGGGCGACAGCTCTCTCGACCCTGTGAAGACTTCGTGGTTTACCATGCCCAAAACCACGTATTTGGGCATAGCCCCGAGAAAGAGATTCTCCTGATTACATACCCTGGAATTCTCTGGAATGGAGTAGGTTTTTACGTTGATGCGCGACAAGGGGTAGAGCGCGTTACCCTTCAGTAAAGCCGCTGCGTGACCTAAGCGTACGGCCGGGGAAACGGTGACTTTTTTGACAAACAGAGAGGCCCCTAATATCTTCAAACGAAAATTGGAGTTGCGGGGCCCCATCAGGCAGAAAGAGTCGCTGGAGCGGTTCAGTTTAATTCTCATATCCACGTTGTTCAAAAGGAGCCTCTCGCAGAAAAACAGGTCGCCGTGGAGAGGACCCATCAGGTGTACTTCTCTAGAATTGACCGTGAAGGCGGCTCTCTCATTCAGCCCTCTGTTAGGCCCGTTATTGATCACTATGGAGTCCATGGCTCCCGCCGTATCTTTGTAAAAAAGACCCGCGCTAAATTGACTCTTGAGCGTGTCTCCTGAAAAGTTGAGCAGAGTTTCAATGATGGCTCTGTAAGGGTGTGTGGAGCTAGACTGAGAAATCAGTCGATCCCCCAGAGTCACGTCGCATTGGTGATAATTCACAAGGCCCACCGGCGCATCATTCGCCAGGTCGGTACCGTCGACGTTGGTAATTTTCACGCGCACGTGTAACAAAGTATCGTTGAGATCCAAATACTTTTCACCATCTCCTGGGATAAAAAACTCAATGGGGCCCCCGTCGGTGATGGCGGAGAGAGGTGAAATTTCAGTGTACATCTTATCTTCGACAGACAGCTGGGTCATGGGGGCTGAAAATAAATCCAGTTCCGCTAGAGTGCATTCGGGAGATTTATGATGTAAAAGAGCCATTTTAAAGGAATATTATTTTCCCCTTAGCGTTTAAAAGATGTCAGACTTTCTGGTAGACTTCCTTCCCTTACGCTTGCTTCTACCGAGTGAGTTTGTCTTTGAACCCTCACGCGCTTTTTTAGACGAGCTGAAAACACGTTCTCCAGGCGGTCTCTTTTTCAATCTGAGCGATAACACGAAAATACCGCCTCATCCCTCTTGCTTCTCATGACCGGTTAATTTCTCCGTTGCCTGGCTGATCACATCCGATGCGATGTGGCTAGCGGCCGATTTAAGATGAGGTTTAGCGATGGCAAAACCTCTTTTGAGCAGAGGGGACACGAAACGAAATAATTTGGAAAATATAGAACCTATACCGCGACCGTACATGACGGGTGCTCCGTAAAACCCAGGTAAGGCACCCCCGACTTGACTTTCATAATAGCCGACAAAGCGATGAGGATCTTCTCTCCAGCGTATCTGAGCCATGGCTTTTCTCTCGAAGCAGACCGTAGCCCAGACTGTCCGATAGATACTGAACAAGGGCCTTATCAGGCGTCGTAGTTATACAGAGACGGTGTTCAACGTCGAAAGTTAGCCGGTTTAAAGTGTAGCTTGACGATGGTCTTGCCGTAAACAAAGTTTACGTGTCTGTTGCGATCCGTTTGATCTCGATGTGGATATTTTTGATGTACTTTTTGACACGGTATGCGTAATGTACAGTATGATATCTGATGCTCACCGTATCGCCAAAATGCCCTTTGATGTTGACCACTCCCAGAAGCGGGGAGTAACTATCGCCCACCGTTTGATACTGAACGAGGTCTGTGTAAACGCGTACAAGCTATTGAGCCCTGCGTCGAGATCGGCAGGGTAGGTGGCGGGACGGTTGGGTCCGAGAGTCCACCATTCCTCCGGTTTTAGGCCTAGCATGTAACCCAAGCGAGTGGGGACGAGGATTCTGTGCCGGCCGTCTCCTTTGAAGTCAAAGCGTTTGGTCACGTTGTTGAAAAGAAATGTCGGCGCCGGGGATGTGCTTTTTAATGGCGGGACTATATGATCCAGGAGTTCTTTTGGACTGTCATAATATCCTCCCCTACCAAATATCACGTTTGTCACCGACCCTACTCTGTCAGGCGGTTGACCTTCTTTCAGTTTTGACAATACAAAATAAGACCCGACCGGAGATAAGTTATACCAGGTGTGGGGGTAAACGATTTCACAGAGACCTACGACCCAGTCTCCGCTCAGTTCGATGGGTTTAGCCAGATCCGTCGTGTAACTAGAACTGGTGTTATTTTTAAACATTTCCAGACTGGCGTTGGAAGGCAGGGTGACGTAAAACCCGTCTTGGTTCGAAGAGTCCATACTGAGCGAGCGAGCGAGTGACTAGAGGAACGAATAATGAAAGCCGTGGTCGCGAGGCACACAGATTTAAATGTCTTTCAGATCCGAGGCTTTGACCGAACTGTTGAATTTCTCAGGCCAGTTTTTCCAACGTACTAAAACCTGTTTTACACCCCTGACGGTACGCCGTTTCAAAATTTCTTCCACTCTGTATGTTCTGTCTTTAGCCATTTTTACTTTCTGCAACTCTGCTTCGTAAAACGATCCCTGGATAGGTTCACCATCATAATCTTTGAGCCTGTATACCGGAGGGGTACGAGGTAGGTGGTCTGACACCGTAAACACTTCGTCTGTGAAACTTTGTTCGTATTTTTTATCAAACACCCCTCGTAGTTTGGATATTCTGACCAGTTCCCCCTTCTTAAACTTCATCTTTGGCGCCTCTCTGTGTCGAGAGGGAAACGTGCCGTACAAATTTTGAAACACTTGAGAGGCGTTCTCCGAGGTCACCTGTGTAGGAGTCATTTTAATACTGCTGTGGAAGCTGTTGTTGTAGCTGTCGACCAAATGTTGTAAGGCGTCGAGGTATCGATGAGTATTGTTGGCCGTAAAATATCTCCACATTCTAGTTTTCAGCGTATGGTTAAATCTTTCAATCACCGAGGCCTTCAGGTCACTGGCTGTAAAAAATGTACTATACCGTACTTCTTCATCAGGGCTTCAAACTTTTGGTTGAAAAATTCTTTACCCGCGTCTGTTTGCAGCTTTTCCGGCGTCTTGCTGTCTTGGAAAATAGATTCAAAGGCCGACGTTACTGCATCGGCCGTCTT
This sequence comes from Toxotes chatareus, assembly GCA_016801885.1. Classification (NCBI taxonomy): domain Eukaryota; kingdom Metazoa; phylum Chordata; class Actinopteri; family Toxotidae; genus Toxotes; species Toxotes chatareus. Next base: position 9,249 of record JAFBJY010001408.1, read on the forward strand.
TTTCTTTAACGCCAGGACATAGGCCTTTTTGGAAAATACATCGATGACCGTTAATAAATACTTGTACCCGTCGTTATGTTCGGACAGAGCCTGCATGTCACAAAGATCAGCCTGAAATTGGTTTAAAGGCCGGGGGACAAACACTCGGTTTCTGGGAAAATGTATTCTGGAGGGTTTGTGCAGAGTGTAAGCGTCTTGCTCGGATAAAAACTCTCTGACGTTTTCGGCCTTGACTTTCTCTCCCGTTTCATCTTGCACGGCTCTGCGGAGTCGATCTACTCCTCCAAAGCTGCCCGGATGAGCAGGGTTGTAATACAGTCTTTTCATCACCACGCTCTCACCCATCCCTCCCTTCTTCAGTAGTTTCTAACGCTGAAATGAAGCAACAATGAGACTGGAGTGCTTTTTATTGTTTTCTTTCTTTATTTATTTTTTTAGGCGCATACATGTTTCAACAACACCAAAAAAAATAGCTAAATACAATGTTTAAAGAACATAACATAATACAATGTATGAAGAACATAGCTAAATACAATGTTTGAGCAAAATAGCTAAATACAATGTTTGAAGAAAATAGCTAAATACAATGTTTGAAGAAAACAGGTAAAATACAATGTTTGAAGAAAACAGCTATATACAATGTTTGAAGAAAAATATCAAAAAGCATGCGCATCTAACGTTTTAAAATTTTTAAAGCCAAGCTTAGCACGGAGGGATCCGAGTGAGTGTAAACGATGTAGTGTAATTTCACCAGTTCAGCGGTGATAGACAGAGGCAAGTTGTTTTGCAGACAGTAACTGGCAGCATCCACAAACAAAGCATACAGACTGAACACATGACCGGGACTGATACGAAAAAAAGAGTCTCTTGTCCATTCTTTCACAATTTTTTCCAAGGTCTCTGACAAACTACCTGGGTTGATGCACACAGCATCGTGTACAAACGTCTGCCAAGGGGTGTCGACAGAGCAGGAACGAACTTTGTCCAGAATGTTTTCCATTCGTGCGATTTCAGCTACTGTAGAGTCTCTCAGCCTTGAGATTTTGTTTTGAATAACTTGATCCAAAAGATGAATTAACTGAGAAATGGCAGATAGGTCTTCCACAGCCCTCACACATTTTGCCCACTGATTACCCATTTTGTTATTTTCACAAAAGGACTTACTTATTGTTCCAGCACTCGCTGACTGCTCGCAGTTGTCCGATTTTCACCACATCCTCTCCGATCAAGTCATCGTACATCTCGCTGATGCTCTCGTCGATTTTCCTGACCGATTTCAGTTCGTGTAAAAGGGTTTCTGTCACGCATCTGACTCTCTCGTCCTCGACTCGGATGTTGCGCAAGGTCAGTAGACGTTGAATGGAAGGAATCAATCTGGGAGTACAAAGTCGCCTCATCAGCCCGTAGTAGTTGGTCTGGTAAAAACCTTCTTCAAGTACTTCCAGACACATGTGTTGGGTCTGGCTAGGATGGTTGACCAGACAGCCGTAGCAGTTGTCACGGAGGAACTTGTGAACAGTCAGGTTGAGCAGATGGTACAAGCCGGATTTTACAGCCTCGATGAGCGCCGATGAGACCCAGCCGTTGACTTCGTCGACTTCTCCACCAACTGCGTTTTCTGATAAAGTTGAAGAAGGCTGGGAGGCAGGCATCGGGGAGTCGTCCGCGTCTGAGGCGACGGAGCTAGGGGACGGCTCGGCGTCCTCCGCGTCTGAGGTGACGGAGCTAGGGGAGTGCTTGGCGTCCTCCGCGTCTGAGGCAACCTCCGTGTGTGAGATACTGGAGGTGGGCGATGAAGGTGGTGGTGGTGAGGGCTGCTGTGGAGACATACCCTGAGTAGCGGAGGCTGGGGATGGAGGTGGTGAGGGCGGCGGTGTAGCCGGAACCTGGGCCTCTTCCATGTCTGAGGACTGTAGTGCGGCGTGAAGCTTGGCGACCTCGATGCTGCCGAACCGCCGCAAGTGGAGCAGACTGCTGTGCATGAAGCCCCCTTTTGAACAGCAAGCCTCGTCGTGTTCCATCTCGTCACCGAACATATCTTTTCTTCACTTTCCAAGTCTCTTTTATAGTGCTTTGAGGCGTGGTCTAGGAGGATGCTGCAGAGAGGCGGGGGCTGGAAGAGTCTAGAAGGTCAAGGTTTTTTTCACCACTAAAGCCTCCCTCCAGTTGTGACAGTTACGGAAAAGAGTGTTGATATTTCCTTCCGCTTCGCTCATCGTTTCATGCCAGACACGAAACGGCAGGGCTAATAATGTACGGAATACACCGCAGTCTGAATTGAAATACTCCAAAACAAGGAACTCCTTACCGCCCCGATCCTCGGACGTCCGCAGGCTGACCCGGAGGAACCATCGGCCGCAAACCGTACTTTTGGACAGCCATACGGCGCTGAAAGTGATCTTTTTCCGTGCCAACTCCGCATCGGTGGGGAGAGGCTGCAGGCTCCCACAGCTGGCTGGTGTTGGGCAATCACACTCCATGACCTCTAACGGCTCGGGGACCTTCGCGACGCGTTGATACATTAGCAAGTGTTTCAGCACACCCCAATCGACAGAAGTCAGCGTAGCTATGGTGGACAGAGTTCCCAAGGGTTCATCCTGACCCGCTGATTCAGCCACAGCTCCCCTGTTTCGTACTTGAACGCATAACCCCACCATCCACACAGTCCGTAGGGCTGTAAAGACCATTCTTCTTTCAGAGCCACGGAGGATGGCGTCTGCAGTCGTCGCAGATACACCGTTGTTCTCTTGGGGGTATTCGGCCTCGAGGGCGACTCTTCGTAGACATTGATGGGCGTCTCACTAATCAGCGATCTGGTTAGATCGGGCGTCTTTTGCTGAGGCTCACTGATGACGTCTTCCATCATGGTTTCTTTGAGGGTTGCGTTGTCTGTCTTGCGGGGCTCCTGTCTGGTCTTTCGTCGCAAAAACTCACAGTCTTCTTCATTTCCCTTCGGCTCAGAGAAAACCGCTTTGCGATCGTTGTCACACCTCATTTTTCCCGACATGATGACTGCTATACTGTGCTGCCTCTTTTGCAACTTGGAAACTTTGTGTTTTTCAGAACCTTTATATTCGTTTTCAGTTACTATATCTCCTATGGAAAATGGGTGGAGGAGGGGAGGGATGATGAGGTGTGTGACGTCAGACTAGGGGCATGGGTCATGTGGGTCCTGTGGCGGGAAGGGAGGGGGTCAACTGGCGGTCAACTTGGGGGGTCGTAAATTATCTTGACAGAAGGGTGTGATCTATTCTCTCTGGTGTGCATCAAATGTGCTGCCGGCGTCAAAATAAGACTTTTTCCAGCATGGAAACACTATTTTACATTAGAAGAAGCATTTTGCAGAGTTTTCCCGTGTGTTTCTGTCATCTGCAGTACCTGGCACCTTCAGGGCAAACGTTTTGAAAAACAGTCTCGTATGGGCTGGAAGCGGTAAAACTGTAATTGTAAGAGCTGAAATGACAGGTGTGCATCAAATGTGCTGCCGGCATCAAAATAAGACTTTTTCCAGCATGGAAACACTATTTTACATTAGAAGAAGCATTTTGCAGAGTTTTCCCGTGTGTTTCTGTCATCTGCAGTACCTGGCACTTTCAGGGGAAACGTTGTGAAAAACAGTCTCGTATGGGCAGGAATGGTAAAATTTTACCGTTGGAGCTGAAATGACAGGTGTGCATCAAATGTGCTGCCGGCGTCAAAATAAGACTTTTTCCAGCATGGAAACACTATTTTACATTAGAAGAAGAATTTTGTAGAGTTTTCCTGTGTGTTTCTGTCATCTGCAGTACCTGGCACTTTCAGGGCAAACGTTGTGAAAAACAGTCTCGTATGGGCAGTAATGGTAAAATTTTACCGTTGGAGCTGAAATGACAGGTGTGCATCAAATGTGCTGCCGGCGTTAAAATAAGACTTTTTCTAGCATGGAAACACTATTTTACATTAGAAGAAGCATTTTGCAGAGTTTTCCGTGTGCTTCTGTCATCTGCAGTACCTGGCACTTTCAGGGGAAACGTTGTGAAAAACAGTCTCGTTTGGGCAGGAATGGTAAAATTTTGCCGTTGGAGCTGAAATGACAGGTGTGCATCAAAGGTGCTGCTGGCGTCAAAATAAGACTTTTTCCAGCATGGAAACGCTATTTTACATTAGAAGAAGCATTTTGCAGAGTTTTCCCGTGTGTTTCTGTCATCTGCAGTACCTGGCACTTTCAGGGCAAACGTTGTGAAAAACAGTCTCGTATGGGCTGGAAGCGCTAAAACTGTAGTGTAAAAGCTGAAATGACAGGTGTGCATCAAAGGTGCTGCCGGCGTCAAAATAAGACTTTATCCAGCATGGAAGCACTATTTTACATTAAAAGAAGCATTTTGCAGAGTTTTCCCGTGTGTTTCTGTCATCTGCAGTACCTGGCACTTTCAGGGCAAACGTTGTGAAAAAAGGTCTCGTATGGGCAGGAATGGTAAAATTTTACCGTTGGAGCTGAAATGACAGGTGTGCATCAAAGGTGCTGCCGGCGTCAAAATAAGACTTTTTCCAGCATGGAAACACTATTTTACATTAGAAGAAGCATTTTGCAGAGTTTTCCCGTGTGTTTCTGTCATCTGCAGTACCTGGCACTTTCAGGGCAAACGTTGTGAAAAACAGTCTCGTATGGGCTGGAAGCGCTAAAACTGTATTGTAAGAGCTGAAATGACAGGTGTGCATCAAATGTGCTGCCGGTGTAGAAATAAGACTTTTTCCAGCATGGAAACACTATTTTACATTAGAAGTAGCATTTTGCAGAGTTTTCCCGTGTGTTTCTGTCATCTGCAGTACCTGGCACTTTCAGGGAAACGTTGTGAAAAACAGTCTCGTATGGGCAGGAATGGTAAAATTTTACCTTTGTAGCTGAAATGACAGGTGTGCATCAAATGTGCTGCCGGCGTCAAAATAAGACTTTTCCAGCATGGAAACACTATTTTACATTAGAAGAAGCGTTTTGCAGAATTTTCCCGTGTGTTTCTGTCATCTGGAGTACCTGGCACTTTCAGGGCAAACGTTGTGAAAAACAGTCTCATATGGGCAGTAAAGGTAAAATTTTACCGTTGGAGCTAAAATGACAGGTGTGCATCAAATGTGCTGCCGGTGTAGAAATAAGACTTTTTCCAGCATGGAAACACTATTTTACATTAGAAGTAGCATTTTGCAGAGTTTTCCCGTGTGTTTCTGTCATCTGCAGTACCTGGCACTTTCAGGGGAAACGTTGTGAAAAACAGTCTCGTATGGGCAGGAATGGTAAAATTTTACCTTTGTAGCTGAAATGACAGGTGTGCATCAAATGTGCTGCCGGCGTCAAAATAAGACTTTTTCCAGCATGGAAACACTATTTTACATTAGAAGAAGCGTTTTGCAGAATTTTCCCGTGTGTTTCTGTCATCTGGAGTACCTGGCACTTTCAGGGCAAACGTTGTGAAAAACAGTCTCATATTGGCAGGAAGCGCTAAAAGTCAAAGGTTAGAGCTGAAATGACAGGTTTGCATCAAATGTGCTGCCGGCGTCAAAATAAGACTTTATCCAGCATGGAAACACTATTTTACAATAGAAGAAGCATTTTGCAGAGTTTTCCCGTGTGTTTCTCACATCTGAAGTGCATGGCACTTTCAGGGCAAACGTTGTGAAAAACAGTCTCATATTGGCAGGAAGCGCTAAAACTCTAAGGTTTGAGCTGAAATGACAGGTTTGCATCAAATGTGCTGCCGGCGTCAAAATAAGACTTTATCCAGCATGGAAACACTATTTTACATTAGAAGAAGCATTTTGCAGAGTTTTCCCGTTTGTTTCTGTCATCTGCGGTACCTGGCACTTTCAGGGCAAACGTTGTGAAAAACAGTTTAATATTGGCAGGAACGGTCAAATTTTACCCTTAGAGCTGAAATGACAGGTTTGCATCAAATGTGCTGCCGGCGTCAAAATAAGACTTTATCCAGCATGGAAACACTATTTTACATTAGAAGAAGCATTTTGCAGAGTTTTCCCGTGTGTTTCTGTCATCTGCAGTACCTGGCACTTTCAGGGCAAACGTTGTAAAAAACAGTCTCATATTGGCAGGAAGCGCTAAAACTCTAAGGTTTGAGCTGAAATGACAGGTTTGCATCAAATGTGCTGCCGGCGTCAAAAGAAGACTTTATCCAGCATGGAAACACTATTTTACATTAGAAGAAGCATTTTGCAGAGTTTTCCCGTGTGTTTCTGTCATCTGCAGTACCTGGCACTTTCAGGGCAAACGTTGTAAAAAACAGTCTCATATTGGCAGGAAGCGCTAAAACTCTAAGGTTTGAGCTGAAATGACAGGTTTGCATCAAATGTGCTGCCGGCGTCAAAAGAAGACTTTATCCAGCATGGAAACACTATTTTACATTAGAAGAAGCATTTTGCAGAGTTTTCCCGTGTGTTTCTCACATCTTAAGTGCATGGCACTTTCAGGTCAAACGTTGTGAAAAACAGTCTCGTATGGGCAGGAATGGTAAAATTTTACCTTTGTAGCTGAAATGACAGGTGTGCATCAAATGTGCTGCCGGCGTCAAAATAAGACTTTTTCCAGCATGGAAACACTATTTTACATTAGAAGAAGCATTTTGCAGAGTTTTCCCGTGTGTTTCTGTCATCTGCAGTATCCAGCACTTTCAGGGCAAACGTTGTAAAAAACAGTCTCATATTGGCAGGAAGCACTAAAACTCTAAGGTTTGAGCTGAAATGACAGGTTTGCATCAAATGTGCTGCCGGCGTCAAAATAAGACTTTATCCAGCATGGAAACACTATTTTACATTAGAAGAAGCATTTTGCAGAGTTTTCCCGTTTGTTTCTGTCATCTGCGGTACCTGGCACTTTCAGGGCAAACGTTGTGAAAAACAGTTTCATATTGGTTAGAACGGTCAAATTTTACCCTTAGAGCTGAAATGACAGGTTTGCATCAAATGTGCTGCCGGCGTCAAAATAAGACTTTATCCAGCATGGAAACACTATTTTACATTAGAAGAAGCATTTTGCAGAGTTTTCCCGTGTGTTTCTGTCATCTGCAGTACCTGGCACTTTCAGGGCAAACGTTGTGAAAAACAGTCTCATATTGGCAGGAAGCGCTAAAACTCTAAGGTTTGAGCTGAAATGACAGGTGTGCATCAAATGTGCTGCCGGCGTCAAAATAAGACTTTATCCAGCATGGAAACACTATTTTACATTAGAAGAAGCATTTTGCAGAGTTTTCCCGTGTGTTTCTGTCATCTGCAGTACCTGGCACTTTCAGGGCAAACGTTGTGAAAAACAGTCTCATATTGGCAGGAACGGTCAAATTTTACCGTTTGATCTGAAATGACAGGTTTGCATCAAATGTGCTGCCGGTGTCAAAATAAGACTTTTTCCAGCATGGAAAAAGTGTTGTTAACAAGAAGAAGTATTTTGCAGAGTTTCCAGTATGTTTCTGTGACTTGCAGGATGTGGCACTTTCAGGGCACACGCTGGGACAAGACTCACAGAATGGCTGGAAACGCTTAAAACGGTATGTTTCAGTCAGTTAGAGCTGAATTGAGGGGTTTGTCTAAAATATGTTGCTGCATAGTTTTCCAGTGTGTTTCTGTGATTTGCTGGATGTGGCTGGAAAAATTCTTATTTAGACGCCAGCAACATATTTTAGACTTTTCATTTCAGCTGTAGCGTTAGAACTTTAGCGTTCCAGCCAGTTCCAGATGGTGTTTTTACCAGCGTGTGTTCATTTCAGCTCTGACTGACTGGAACTTCCTGACCATAAGCGGCTATATCACAAAGTCTGCCCTTCAAAATCCACCTACTGCAGATCCCACAAACATACTGGAAAACTGTGCAAAATACTTCTTCTAGTTGACAACACTGTTTCCATGCTGTTTTCCAGTATGTTTCTGTGATTTGCAGGATGTGGCTGGAAAAATTCTTATTTTGACGCCAGCAACATATTTTAGACTGTTCATTTCAGCTCTAGCGTTAGAACTTTAGCATTCCAGCCAGTTCCAGATGGTGTTTTTACCAGCGTGTGCCCTGAAAATGCCACATCCTACAAATCACAGAAACATACTGGAAAACTGCAAATATACTTCTTCTAGTTGACAACACTGTTTCCATATTGGAAAAAGTCTTATTTTGACGCCAGCAACATATTTTAGACACCTTTTATTTCAGCTCTAGCGTTAGAATTTTACCGTTCCAGATCTTTTTTTCCCAGCGTCTGCCCTGAAAATTTCACATACTGGGGATAACACAAACATACTGGAAAATTCCGCAAAATGCTTCTTCTAATTGAAAATACTGTTTCCATGCTGAAAAACTCTAATTTTGACACCAGCAGCAACAGGACTGGACTGGGACAAAAAAATGGCCCTGGATAGACCGGCCCCTCATAATTAGCGGTGCACAACAGACTAATTTATGTATGTGTTCCCCGAAGCAATGTATTTTACTATTGTTACGTCTTGGCCCAGAGGAAACCATGTCGCAACATTTAAAGGAAAAATCCCAGCTCCCAAAAACCACCAGCAAACTCGCAGTAACTACACATTCAATGGTTTATTTAAAATGCTTCTTGCGCACAAGGTCAGGTGCATGTTGGCTGACAGTTCACCTGGAAGTGAAGAGAGGAGAGGCCCCAGTAAATGACAGCTTCAGATATTTGGAATAAATTTCAGAAATATTATAACACTCTCTCTTCTCGCTCCTCAACTGCTACCTCAACAGCCTGGCTTGACTAGACAGGAAGAGAGGGACAGATTATTACAATTTATTAAGTGATAAATAGAAAACCTAAAAAAACAAATTAAAAATACATTTGGAACTACCTGGAAAAACTGTGCATATATCTAAACCATCAAAACATGTAGTATCTTTAGGTTACATTTTCATTTTTTGATAAGAATCTGAAAAATCTTATACCAACTGCATTGAAAAAAAAAACACACGGAACGAAAACAAAACACAATTTAAGGCAACTGCTGCGACAGGAAATAAGAACATTATTCATTGCTCTCCATTCTCATGTAATTCTACACGATTCACGTAGGTCACCTGTTTTGGCTTCAGAACGGCGAATTTCGCCGAAAGGTGAGCGAGTTTCATGCCTGTCCATCACCTAAAAGTCCCGGTATTATCTTAACATTACTACTTGCTTACCCGCTGCGCCTGTGCTACACTTCCCTGGTCACTCTGTCCCTCGGGTTCCCTGTCAACAGCCTCTGGCTGCTCCTCTCCCTGGAGGCTACAGCAGCCCCTCCAGAGATTATGTCTTTTATTTTAGTACATTTTGCAGCTTCTATAGCGAGATTATTTTTAATCTTTTAGCCCGCAACCTCTCCGCACCTCCTTTCTTCCGCTTCTCCATGTTTCCACGCTCAACACTTAACTGGCGGGGATCAGTGCAGAGAAAGGGGTGGGGCCGCTCTCGTAAGCTACTATATCCTGATTGGTTTAGTCCACTGTCTATATTGAAGATATATTGCCACACCCTCTAAACCCGGTCTTTAAGTCTAAAAAAAAAAAAGACAAAAACAAAAAAACAGCATCGGCCCACCGGGAAAATGCCAGGTATGCCAGATTACCAGTCCAGGCCTGAGCAGCAAATTTCACACTCACTTTTCGTTGCAGCTCTAACGATCCCGTTCTAGCGTTTTTTACCCATGTGAACATCATTTTCACCAAGCCTTCCTTGATAATACCACATTGCAGTTACAGGAAACACAGAGGAAAACTCACTTTCGTTGTCGGCTATGGCTACCGCTACATCTGGACAAAAAAAGCAAGGCTAGTGAAAAAAAAAGAAAAGCAGTGCTCATATTTCGCTATGATTGGTTGGTCACGTTCAAAGGAAGAGCGACGTTAGCTGCCCGGAGAAAAAAACAAAAGTAGCAGGTACACCTGGACTAAAAAAGCGAGGTTTGTGAAAAAAAAACAAAAAAAAACAGCACTGCTCATACTTCGCCATGATTGGCTGGTCACGTTCAAAGGATGCGCGAAGCCCAGATTTAAAAAAAAACTTCTCATGCATCTGTGCACACGCATAGAGCTGCAATTAACAGAATGTGCATTATAGACGATAATACGATCTCTCTCCTCTGGCAGATCCTCAACATTTTTTAATCCTTCACGATCTAATACACTGTACCAAATTTCTGTAATTTCCCGAAGAACCCGATCCATCAAGTCAATAAAGTGTAAGTAACACGTTATTAGCCTACAAAATTCAAATGTTATTCAAACGATAACTTCATACAATATAATTTGTCTGTATATCAGACTGGTTTTGCACGTTTAATTTAAAGGATATGCATGTTGCCAACAGACAGAAGCAGGCAATAGAGCGGTGAAGAGGAAGCTGCAAAACCAGTATTTTGGTAAGTATAATGATTCTTTATTTTTGATAGTGACGGTATTTCACGTTATTTTATTTATCTTAGTCGCGTTTTATACGGAATATACGGGTTGTGGGACGCAGACTGCACTGTTTTTGTAAACGTTAGCTAGCGAAAAACTGGTTAAGTTAAGCTAACGCTAGCTGCCTGCATTAGCCCTGTCACCTTCAGGACAGAGCGATTGCCAGCACATTATCTAAAACCCTCCAGGTTAGAAAACTGTTAAGTCAGGGCGCTTTTCCTCTGTTTTGCAAGCTCAACATGGCAGTTTATGCTGCAGTTGCAGTAGCACACACGCTTTAAACACTGTGTGAGCTTGAGCTGGGGTAATATTTAACATTGACTCGTTAGCTCAGCAGCCACTGTGGCTCTGAGTTTTTATTGGGTTTAATTTGAACTGGAAGAGGATTGTTGCTAAGAATCTGATATATTCCTGCTCTTAAATCCAAAATTGTGTCTATTAAAAAGTAAGGTTTTGCTGTCAAACATCAGTCATCTGCATGTGAAAGCGAGAGAGAAAAGATAGAAATTGAATTGAGTACAAATTTAACTAAAGATGTCATAACTTGAATTGTGATTAAGAATTAAATTGTTGACATCTGAAACTGAAGTTATATATAATTAATGTGCCAATATCAGCTATTCTTATTGCATGGAAGTCCAATCAAGCAATCAGTCATCTCTTACAGCTCCACCAAGTGAATCAGTCTGGAGTGGGACCTTGGAGGAATCCATCTGGGCAGAGATAGTTATATCTGATATTGGGTAAGATTATGTTATAGAAAAAAGGCACAATTAACATTGGCTAAGCAGTTCAATTGTTCTCATCAGTAACCAGCCTAATTAAGCATGCATATTTTGCTGTTGAACTGTCACCTTGCTACAGGTGCAGAGGAAAACCCTGGGCGGTGAGCGTTACTGCAGAAGGCACAGTGATCATCACCACACATCTGTGAAGACAATTTTCAGGTAAAAATTTGTCTGTTACATTTATATTGCTGAAAATGTTTTCTTGTGTGAGATTTTAAAATTTAACATAGTTAAGTTAAAAGTGGATAGCAAAATACTAGTCCATCATCTTAGGTAGTGTATTTTTTAGTCTGTTGCAAAACTAGAGATTAATATGAATTAGTTTAATCTATGGATATGTTCATGTGGAAGGGCAACAGGAAAAGCAACAGAAAGAATATCTAAAAATGCCAAAAGAACAATAATAAAGCAAATGTTTATTTATGTTTAGGTGATGTTCTCATGCCAATGAGCTGGGTGCTTAGCATTGAGGGACAAGTGGTTGTGGGTCCACACCAGAAAAGTGTGGCTGGAATGGCATTGTTTTTCTCATGCTATTGCGTCTTCAATCTGGTGTACCAAGAGGAGGCCTCGTGCACACTTGAATTCATCCAAAGGTAAGTGCTTCAAAGGGGATGCCAGTGGATTATTATTTAGTTACATTTTTCATTATGAATAACATATGGTGTAATTTTTATTAAAATCCCTGCATTTCCATTGTATTGCATTGCAAAGCTTTTTTCTGTTTTAGCTTGCATGGATGGAACATCTGCAATTAATGCAAATTTTTGTTTTGAAGTTTTGCATATTTGGAAAAATGTTAAGCTAGTCTCCAAAACTTGATGGGTTCTGCTGTCTCTTCAAGCAATGTATTTCATTAAATGTCTTTTTCTCTGATTTTGTGACTTCAGATGCTTCATCGGGATCAACCCAACCTCTGGTACAAAGATGACCAAGTGGATCAGTCCAGGAAGTGGGAAGGTGCACGAGAAGAGTAACAACAGTGTCAGCCCTCATGTCTCTGCACTTCTCAAAAGATTAATGGACTATGAATGGCTTTGAGTCTGTTGCAAGGAAAATGGTACATGGTATTTCTTTAACAAAAGTGGTTTCAAAATAAGCTTTTTACAAGTTACATGTTTGACGTTGCTACACATTTGAGTTGACCATGAATGACTATGCTGCAATAGTCTTGTGCATATGCTTATTGGCTAATAAAAAGGAAAGTTACCTTAAGTTTAATACATTTCATACACATCTGGTGTGCAATCTGGTACACTGTATTGAATATAATTGCATAATATAATAAACACTGTATTGAGTCCTAATAAATATGTTGTTTCATCACTTTTTTATTTAACAGCTCAAGATAATCTAAAGTAGTGTTGATATATTTTGGATTATCAGCAGCCACAGCGTGCCTAATTTGCTAAATGTGAAAAAAATTAACTGTGAACCCATTCTACAGTAAGATACTGAATTATGAATAAGTAACAGCTATTTATTGGCCGCATTAGTTGCCAGCAGGGCTGGACTGGGACAAAAAAATGGCCTTGGCATCTTTGGCTTAGACCGGCCTCTCATAATTAGCGGTGCACAATGAACTAATTTATGTATGTGTTCCCCGAATCAATGTATTTTACTATTGTTACGTCTTGGCCTAGGGGAAACCATAGTGCAACATTTAAAGCATTAAAGCAAACTCGCAGTAACTACACATTCAATGGTTTATTTTAAATGCATCTTGCACACAAGGTCAGGAGCACGTTGGCTGACAGTCCACCAGGAAGTGGAGAGAGGAGAGCCCCCAGTAAATGACAGCTTCAAATATTTGGAATAGATTTCAGAAATATTATAACACTCTCTCTTCTCTCTCCTCAACTGCTACCTCAACAGCTTGTTTTGACCAGACAGGAAGAGGGACAGAGTATTACAATTTATTAAGTGATAAATAGAAAACCTAAAAAAACAAATTAAAAATAAAAATATTTGGAACTACCTGGAAAAACTGTGCAACTTTCTAAACCATCAAAACATTTAGTATCTTCAGGGTACATTTTTATCTTTTGATAATAATCAGAAAAATCTCATACTAACTGTGTAGGTCACCTGTTTTGGCTTCAAAACGGCGAATTTCACCGAAAGGTGAGCGATTTTTATGCCTGTCCATCACCTGTAAGTCCCGGTATTATCCTAACATTACTACCTGATACCTGCTGTGCCTGTGCTACACTTCCCTGGTCACTCTGTCCCTCGGATTCCCTGTCAACAGTCTCTGGCTGCTCCTTTCCCTGTTCACCTTCAACCTGGGCTGCAGAGGACGTGGAGGCTACAGCGGCCCCTCCAGAGAATATGTCTGTTATTTTAGCACATGGCCCTCTAAATTCTGGGCCGGTCTCTAAGTTTAAAAAAAAAAAAAAAAAACAGCATCGGCCCCTAGGTCTGTCGGCCCACCGGGAAAATGCACGGTATGCCCGATTACCAGTCAAGGCCTGGTTGCCAGGTAACTCATGTAATTTGAATGGAATACATGATAATATTGTAAACAAAAATACAATTAATGTTTGTTTCTAATATAAAACAATACATTGCTGTAATTTATACACAGCAAAAAACTGTAAAACGTGTCCAATAAATTACTGTAATTATTTTTACAGTAATTCACTTAAGTAAGGATGTATCGCCCTACACCGTGTAGGATATGACGTTATTAGATCTATAGGGCAGATTCTATTAATTGCAGCTCTAAGCGTGCGCACAGATGCATGAGAAGTTGTTTTTTTCTCTGGGCAACTAACATCGCGCTTCCTTTGAACGTGACCAACCAATCATGGCGAAGTACGAGCAGTGCTGTTTTTTTTTTTCACTAGCCTCGCTTTGTTAGTCCAGGTGTTAGCGGTTAGTGTTGTTTTGTTTCCTTGGCAACTGAGGTCGCTCTTCCCTTGAACGTAACCAACCAATCCTGGCGAAGTATGAGCAGTGCTGTTTTTTTTTGTTTTTTTTTCACTAGCCTGGCTTTGTTAGTCCAGATGTAGCGGGTAGCCATAGCCGACAACGAAAGTGAGTTTCCTCCTGTGTTTCCCTCATCTGCAATGTGGTATTTTCAAGGAAGGCTTTGTGAAAAAGATGTTCAGATGGGATTAAAACGCGACAACTGGATTGTTAGAACTGAAATGAAAGGTGAGTGTGAAACTTGCTGCTGGTATCAAAATAAGAGGTTTTTTTTTTTTATCATGGAAACACTATTTTAAATTAGAAGAAGCATCTTCCAGAGTTTTCCAGTGCACATTCATATGGACTGAAATCGCTATAACTGTAATGCGCAGTCAGTTGAAGCTGAAATGAAAGGTGTGCATGAAATGTGCTGCTGGCATTGAAATATTTTTTTGGAGTATGGAAACACTATTTTCAATTAGAAGACGCATGTTCGAGAGTAGTGATGTAGTATATGACGATATATGATCTTGAAAGATTAGAAAGTGTTGACGATCTGCCAGACGAGAGAGATCGTATTAAAGAATATAGGGCACATTCTATTAATTGCAGCTCTATGCGTGCGAACAGTTGCATGAGAAGTTGTTTTGTTTCCTTGGCAACAAACTTCGCGCTTCCTTTGAACGTGACCAACCAATCATGGCGAAGAAGGAGAAATGCTGTTTTATTTTTTTTACTTTACTGACATAGCTTTTTAGTCAAGCTGTAGCGGATAGCCATGACCGACAACGAAAGTGAGTTCTCCACTGTGTCTCCCTCATCTGCATTTTGGTATTTTAAGGGATGGCTTTGTGAAAAAGACGTTTCACATGGGCTGAAAACATAACTGGAACGTTAGAGCTGAAATAAAAGGTGAATGTGAAACTACCAGCTGGCGTCAAAATACGAGTTTTTTTAAAGAATGGAAATACTATTGTTAACTAGAAGAAGTATTTTGCAGAGTTTTCAAGTGTGTTTCTATCATGTGTACTATTTGGCATTGTCACAGCAGACGTTGTGATATAGTCGCCCCTCTTAGCTGGAAACGCTCATAACTGTAATGTTAGAGCTGAAATGAACGGTATGACTGAAATGTCTTCTGATTGTCAAAAATAGACTTTGTCCAACATGGAAACACTGTTGTCAACTAGAAGAAGTATTTTGTGGAGTTTTCAAGTGTGTTTCTATCATGTGTACTATTTGGAATTGTCACATGCAGACATTGTGATATAGTCGCTCCTCTTGGCTGGAAACGCTTATAACTGTAATGTTAGAGCTGAAATGTGTTGCTGGCGTCAAAATTAGACTTTTTTCCAGCATGGAAACACTGTTGTCAACTAGAAGAAGTATTTTGCAGAGTTTTCAAGTGTGTTTCTATCATGTGTACTATTTGGCATTGTCACAGCAGACGTTGTGATATAGTCGCTCCTCTTGGCTGGAAACGCTCATAACTGTAATGTTAGAGCTGAAATGAACGGTATGACTGAAATGTCTTCTGATTGTCTAAATTAGACTTTGTCCAGCATGGAAACAGTGTTGTCAACTAGAAGAAGTATTTTGCAGAGTTTTCCAGTATGTTTCTGTCATCTGCAGTATCTGGCATTATCAGGGCACACGCTGTGTCCCAGACGCACAGAATGGCTGGAAACGCTTAAAACGGTAAGTTTCAGTCAGTTAGAGCTGAAATGAACGGTGTATGTAAAATATGTTGCTGGCGTCAAAATAAAACTTTTTCCAGCATGGAAACACTATTTTACATTAGAAGAAGCATTTTGCAGAGTTTTCCCGTGTGTTTCTGTCATCTGCAGTATCTGGCATTATCAGGGCAGACGTTGTGAAAAACAGTGTCATATGGGCTGGAAGCGCTAAAAGTGTAATGTTAGAGCTGATATGACAGGTGTGAATCAAATGTGCTGCCGGCGTCAAAATAAGACTTTTTCCAGCATGGAAACACTATTTTACATTAGAAGAAGCATTTTGCAGAGTTTTCCCGTGTGTTTCTGTCATCTGCAGTATCTGGCATTATCAGGGCAGACGTTGTGAAAAACAGTGTCATATGGGCTGGAAGCGCTAAAAGTGTAATGTTAGAGCTGATATGACAGGTGTGCACCAAATGTGCTGCCGGCGTTAAAATAAGACTTTTTCCAGCATGGAAACAGTGTTGTCAACTAGAAGAAGCATTTTGCAGAGTTTTCCCGTGTGTTTCTGTCATCTGCAGTATCTGGCATTATCAGGGCAGACGTTGTGAAAAACAGTGTCATATGGGCTGGAAGCGCTAAAAGTGTAATATTAGAGCTGATATGACAGGTGTGCATCAAATGTGCTGCCGGCGTTAAAATAAGACTTTTTCCAGCATGGAAACACTATTTTACATTAGAAGAAGCATTTTGCAGAGTTTTCCCGTGTGTTTCTGTCATCTGCAGTATCTGGCATTATCAGGGCAGACGTTGTGAAAAACAGTGTCATATGGGCTGGAAGCGCTAAAAGTGTAATGTTAGAGCTGATATGACAGGTGTGCACAAATGTGCTGCCGGCGTTAAAATAAGACTTTTTCCAGCATGGAAACAGTGTTGTCAACTAGAAGAAGCATTTTGCAGAGTTTTCCCGTGTGTTTCTGTCATCTGCAGTATCTGGCATTATCAGGGCAGACGTTGTGAAAAACAGTGTCATATGGGCTGGAAGCGCTAAAAATGTGTAATGTTAGAGCTGATATGACAGGTGTGCATCAAATGTGCTGCCGGCGTTAAAATAAGACTTTTTCCAGCATGGAAACACTATTTTACATTAGAAGAAGCATTTTGCAGAGTTTTCCCGTGTGTTTCTGTCATCTGCAGTATCTGGCATTATCAGGGCAGGCGCTGTGTCCCAGACGCACAGAATGGCTGGAAACGCTTAAAACGGTAAGTTTCAGTCAGTTAGAGCTGAAATGAACGGTGTGTGTAAAATATGTTGCTGGCGTCAAAATAAAACTTTTTCCAGCATGGAAACAGTATTTTACATTAGAAGAAGCATTTTGCTGAGTTTTCCCGTGTGTTTCTGTCATCTGCAGTATCTGGCATTATCAGGGCAGGCGTTGTGAAAAAACAGTGTCATATGGGCTGGAAAACGCTAAAAGTGTAATGTTAGAGCTGATATGACAGGTGTGAATCAAATGTGCTGCCAAACTAAAATAAGACTTTTTCCAGCATGGAAACACTATTTTCAATTAGAAGAAGCATTTTCCAGAGTTTTCCAGTGTGTTTCTGTCATCTGCAGTATCTGGCATTATCAGGGCAGGCGTTGTGAAAAACAGTGTCATATGGGCTGGAAGCGCTAAAAGTGTAATGTTAGAGCTGATATGACAGGTGTGCATCAAATGTGCTGCCGGCGTTAAAATAAGACTTTTTCAGCATGGAAACAGTATTTTCAATTAGAAGAAGCATTTTGCAGAGTTTTCCCGTGTGTTTCTGTCATCTGCAGTATCTGGCATTATCAGGGCAGGCGTTGTGAAAAACAGTGTCATATGGGCTGGAAGCGCTAAAAGTGTAATGTTAGAGCTGATATGAAATGAAAGGTGTGTGTCAAATGTGCTGCCGGCGTTAAATAAGACTTTTTCCAGCATGGAAACACTATTTTACATTAGAAGAAGCATTTTGCAGAGTTTTCCCGTGTGTTTCTGTCATCTGCAGTATCTGGCATTATCAGGGCACACGCTGTGTCAAAAAGACGCACACATGAATGGCTGGAAACGCTTAAAACGGTAAGTTTCAGTCAGTTAGAGCTGAAATGAACGGTGTGTGTAAAATATGTTGCTGGCGTCAAAATAAAACTTTTTCCAGCATGGAAACACTATTTTACATTAGAAGAAGCATTTTGCAGAGTTTTCCCGTGTGTTTCTGTCATCTGCAGTATCTGGCATTATCAGGGCAGGCGTTGTGAAAAACAGTGTCATATGGGCTGGAAAAGCTAAAAGTGTAATGTTAGAGCTGATATGACAGGTGTGCATCAAATGTGCTGCCGGCGTCAAAATAAGACTTTTTCCAGCATGGAAACACTATTTTACATTAGAAGAAGCATTTTGCAGAGTTTTCCAGTGTGTTTCTGTCATCTGCAGTATCTGGCATTATCAGGGCAGGCGTTGTGAAAAGACAGCATGTCATATGGCTGGAAAACGCTAAAAGTGTAATGCGCAGTCAGTTAGAGCTGAAATGAAAGGTGTGTGTCAAATATGCTGCTGGCGTCAAAATAAGACTTTTTCCAGCATGGAAACACTATTTTCACATTAGAAGAAGCATTTTGCAGAGTTTTCCCGTGTGTTTCTGTCATCTGCAGTATCTGGCATTATCAGGGCAGGCGTTGTGAAAAACAGTGTCATATGGGCTGGAAAACGCTAAAAGTGTAATGTTAGAGCTGATATGACAGGTGTGAATCAAATGTGCTGCTGGCGTCAAAATAAGACTTTTTCAGCATGGAAACACTATTTTACATTAGAAGAAGCATTTTGCAGAGTTTTCCAGTGTGTTTCTGTCATCTGCAGTATCTGGCATTATCAGGGCAGGCGTTGTGAAAAACAGTGTCATATGGGCTGGAAACGCTAAAAGTGTAATGTTAGAGCTGATATGACTGAAATGAATCAAATGTGCTGCTGGCGTTAAAATAAGACTTTTTCCAGCATGGAAACACTATTTTCAATTAGAAGAAGCATTTTGCAGAGTTTTCCAGTGTGTTTCTGTCATCTGCAGTATCTGGCATTATCAGGGCAGGCGCTGTGTCCCAGACGCACAGAATGGCTGGAAACGCTTAAAAGTGTAAGTTTCAGTCAGTTAGAGCTGAAATGAAAGGTGTGTGTCAAAATATGTTGCTGGCGTCAAAATAAAACTTTTTCCAGCATGGAAACACTATTTTCAATTAGAAGAAGCATTTTGCAGAGTTTTCCAGTGTGTTTCTGTCATCTGCAGTATCTGGCATTTTCAGGGCAGGCGTTGTGAAAAACAGTGTCAAATGGGCTGGAAAACGCTAAAAGTGTAATGCGCAGTCACTTAGAGCTGATATGACAGGTGTGTGTCAAATGTGCTGCTGCTGGCGTCAAAATAAGACTTTTTCAGCATGGAAACACTATTTTACATTAGAAGAAGCATTTTCCAGAGTTTTCCCGTGTGTTTCTGTCATCTGCAGTATCTGGCATTTTCAGGGCAGGCGTTGTGAAAAAGACAGTGTCATATGGGCTGGAAACGCCAAAAGTGTAATGCGCAGTGTAGTGTAATGTTATGTTAGAGCTGAAATGACAGGTGTGTGTCAAATGTGCTGCCGGCGTCAAAATAAGACTTTTTCCAGCATGGAAACACTATTTTACATTAGAAGAAGCATTTTGCAGAGTTTTCCCGTGTGTTTCTGTCATCTGCAGTATCTGGCATTTTCAGGGCAGGCGTTGTGAAAAACAGTGTCATATGGGCTGGAAACGCTAAAAGTGTAATGTTAGAGCTGATGATGAAAGGTGTGCATCAAATGTGCTGCCGGCGTTAAAATAAGACTTTTTCCAGCATGGAAACACTATTTTCAATTAGAAGAAGCATTTTGCAGAGTTTTCCAGTGTGTTTCTGTCATCTGCAGTATCTGGCATTATCAGGGCAGGCGCTTGTGAAAAAGACATTCATATGGGCTGGAAACGCTAAAAGTGTAATGCGCAGTCACTTAGAGCTGAAATGAAAGGTGTGTGTCAAATGTGCTGCTGGCGTCAAAATAAGACTTTTTCCAGCATGGAAACACTATTTTCAATTAGAAGAAGCATTTTCCAGAGTTTTCCAGTGTGTTTCTGTCATCTGCAGTATCTGGCATTATCAGGGCAGGCGTTGTGAAAAAGAGTGTCATATGGGCTGGAAAACGCTAAAAGTGTAATGTCACTTAGAGCTGATATGAAAGGTGTGTGTCAAATGTGCTGCCGGCGTCAAAATAAGACTTTTTCAGCATGGAAACACTATTTTCAATTAGAAGAAGCATTTTGCAGAGTTTTCCAGTGTGTTTCTGTCATCTGCAGTATCTGGCATTTCAGGGCAGGCGTTGTGAAAAAAGTGTCATATGGGCTGGAAACGCTAAAAGTGTAATGCGCAGTCACTAGAGCTGATATGACAGGTGTGCATCAAATGTGCTGCCGGCGTTAAAATAAGACTTTTTCCAGCATGGAAACACTATTTTCAATTAGAAGAAGCATTTTCCAGAGTTTTCCAGTGTGTTTCTGTCATCTGCAGTATCTGGCATTTCAGGGCAGGCTTTGTGAAAAAGAGTTCATATGGGCTGGAAACGCTAAAAGTGTAATGTCAGTCACTTAGAGCTGAAATGAAAGGTGTGTCAAAAATGTGCTGGCGTCAAAATAAGACTTTTTCCAGCATGGAAACACTATTTTCAATTAGAAGAAGCATTTTCAGAGTTTTCCAGTGTGTTTCTGTCATCTGCAGTATCTGGCATTTTCAGGGCAGGCGTTGTGAAAAAGACAGTGTCATATGGGCTGAAAACGCTAAAAGTGTAATGTTCACTTAGAGCTGAAATGAAAGGTGAGTGTCAAATGTGCTGCTGGCGTCAAAATAAGACTTTTTCAGCATGGAAACACTATTTTCAATTAGAAGAAGCATTTTCCAGAGTTTTCCAGTGTGTTTCTGTCATCTGCAGTATGTGGCATTTTCAGGGCAGGCTTTGTGAAAAAGAGAGTGTCATATGGGCTGAAAACGCTAAAAGTGTAATGTCACTAGAGCTGAAATGAAAGGTGTGTGTCAAATGTGCTGCTGGCGTCAAAATAAGACTTTTTCCAGCATGGAAACACTATTTTCAATTAGAAGAAGCATTTTCCAGAGTTTTCCAGTGTGTTTCTGTCATCTGCAGTATGTGGCATTTTCAGGGCAGGCGTTGTGAAAAACAGTGTCATATGGGCTGAAAACGCGCTAAAAGTGTAAATGTAATGTTTAGAGCTGAAATGAAAGGTGAGTGTCAAATGTGCTGCTGGCGTCAAAATAAGACTTTTTCAGCATGGAAACACTATTTTCAATTAGAAGAAGCATTTTCCAGAGTTTTCCAGTGTGTTTCTGTCATCTGCAGTATCTGGCATTTTCAGGGCAGGCTTTGTGAAAAAGGCTTTGTCAGAATGGGCTGGAAAACGCTAAAAGTGTAATGCGCAGTCACTAGAGCTGAAATGAAAGGTGAGTGTCAAACTTGCTGCTGGCGTCAAAATAAGACTTTTTCCAGCATGGAAACACTATTTTCAATTAGAAGAAGCATTTTCCAGAGTTTTCCAGTGTGTTTCTGTCATCTGCAGTATCTGGCATTATCAGGGCAGGCTTTGTGAAAAACAGTGTCATATGGGCTGAAAACGCTAAAAGTGTAATGTTAGTCACTTAGAGCTGAAATGAAAGGTGTGTGTCAAATGTGCTGCCGGCGTCAAAATAAGACTTTTTCAGCATGGAAACACTATTTTCAATTAGAAGAAGCATTTTCAGAGTTTTCCAGTGTGTTTCTGTCATCTGCAGTATGTGGCATTTTCAGGGCAGGCTTTGTGAAAAACAGTCATATGGGCTGAAAACGCTAAAAGTGTAATGCGCAGTCACTTAGAGCTGAAATGAAAGGTGTGTCAAACTTGCTGCTGGCGTCAAAATAAGACTTTTTCAGCATGGAAACACTATTTTCAATTAGAAGAAGCATTTTCCAGAGTTTTCCAGTGTGTTTCTGTCATCTGCAGTATGTGGCATTTTCAGGGCAGGCTTTGTGAAAAACAGGTGTCATATGGGCTGAAAACGCTAAAAGTGTAATGCGCAGTTTAGAGCTGAAATGAAAGGTGTGCATCAAATGTGCTGCTGGCGTCAAATAAGACTTTTTCAGCATGGAAACACTATTTTCAATTAGAAGAAGCATTTTCCAGAGTTTTCCAGTGTGTTTCTGTCATCTGCAGTATGTGGCATTTTCAGGGCAGGCTTTGTGAAAAAGAGTGTCATATGGGCTGAAAACGCTAAAAAGTGTAATGCGCAGTCACTTAGAGCTGAAATGAAAGGTGAGTGTCAAATGTGCTGCTGGCGTCAAAATAAGACTTTTTCAGCATGGAAACACTATTTTCAATTAGAAGAAGCATTTTCCAGAGTTTTCCAGTGTGTTTCTGTCATCTGCAGTATGTTGCATTTTCAGGGCAGGCTTTGTGAAAAAGACATTCATATGGGCTGAAAACGCTAAAAGTGTAATGTTAGTCAGCTAGAGCTGAAATGAAAGGTGAGTGTCAAATGTGCTGCTGGCGTCAAAATAAGACTTTTTTCAGCATGGAAACACTATTTTCAATTAGAAGAAGCATTTTCCAGAGTTTTCCAGTGTGTTTCTGTCATCTGCAGTATGTGGCATTTTCAGGGCAGGCTTTGTGAAAAACAGTGTCATATGGGCTGAAAACGCTAAAAGTGTAATGCGCAGTCACTTAGAGCTGAAATGAAAGGTGTGTGTCAAATGTGCTGCTGGCGTCAAAATAAGACTTTTTCAGCATGGAAACACTATTTTCAATTAGAAGAAGCATTTTCAGAGTTTTCCAGTGTGTTTCTGTCATCTGCAGTATGTGGCATTTTCAGGGCAGGCTTTGTGAAACAGACAGGTATATGGGCTGAAAACGCTAAAAGTGTAATGCGCAGAGCTTAGAGCTGAAATGAAAGGTGTGTCAAATGTGCTGCTGGCGTCAAAATAAGACTTTTTCAGCATGGAAACACTATTTTCAATTAGAAGAAGCATTTTCCAGAGTTTTTCCAGTGTGTTTCTGTCATCTGCAGTATGTGGCATTTTCAGGGCAGGCTTTGTGAAAAAAGACATTCATATGGGCTGAAAAACGCTAAAAGTGTAATGTTAGCAGTCACTTAGAGCTGAAATGAAAGGTGTGTCAAATGTGCTGCTGGCGTCAAAAAATAAGACTTTTTCAGCATGGAAACACTATTTTCAATTAGAAGAAGCATTTTCCAGAGTTTTCCAGTGTGTTTCTGTCATCTGCAGTATCTGGCATTTTCAGGGCAGGCTTTGTGAAAAAGACATATGGGGCTGAAAACGCTAAAAGTGTAATGCGCAGTCACTTAGAGCTGAAATGAAAGGTGAGTGTCAAACTTGCTGCTGGCGTCAAAATAAGACTTTTTTCAGCATGGAAACACTATTTTCAATTAGAAGAAGCATTTTCCAGAGTTTTCCAGTGTGTTTCTGTCATCTGCAGTATGTGTGGCATTTTCAGGGCAGGCTTTGTGAAAAAGAGGTCATATGGGCTGAAAACGCTAAAAAAAGTGTAATGCGCAGTCACTTAGAGCTGAAATGAAAGGTGTGCCTGAAAAGTGCTACTGGCGTCAAAATAAGACTTTTTTCAGCATGGAAACACTATTTTCAATTAGAAGAAGCATTTTCCAGAGTTTTCCAGTGTGTTTCTGTCATCTGCAGTATGTGGCATTTTCAGGGCAGGCTTTGTGAAAAAAGACAGTTCATATGGGCTGAAAACGCTAAAAGTGTAATGTTAGTCAGAGCTGAAATGAAAGGTGTGCATCAAATGTGCTGCTGGCGTCAAAATAAGACTTTTTCAGCATGGAAACACTATTTTCAATTAGAAGAAGCATTTTCCAGAGTTTTCCAGTGTGTTTCTGTCATCTGCAGTATGTGGCATTTTCAGGGCAGGCTTTGTGAAAAACAGGTCATATGGGCTGAAAACGCTAAAAGTGTAATGCGCAGTCACTTAGAGCTGAAATGAAAGGTGAGTGTCAAATGTGCTGCTGGCGTCAAAATAAGACTTTTTCAGCATGGAAACACTATTTTCAATTAGAAGAAGCATTTTCCAGAGTTTTCCAGTGTGTTTCTGTCATCTGCAGTATGTGGCATTTTCAGGGCAGGCTTTGTGAAAAAAGACATTCATATGGGCTGAAACGCTAAAAGTGTAATGCGCAGTCACTTAGAGCTGAAATGAAAGGTGTGTGTCAAAATGTGCTGCAAACGTCAAAATAAGACTTTTTCAGCATGGAAACACTATTTTCAATTAGAAGAAGCATTTTCAGAGTTTTCCAGTGTGTTTCTGTCATCTGCAGTATGTGGCATTTTCAGGGCAGGCTTTGTGAAAAAGACAGGTCATATGGGCTGAAAACGCTAAAAGTGTAATGCGCAGTCACTTAGAGCTGAAATGAAAGGTGTGCCTGACAAAGTGCTGCTGGCGTCAAAATAAGACTTTTTTCAGCATGGAAACACTATTTTCAATTAGAAGAAGCATTTTCCAGAGTTTTCCAGTGTGTTTCTGTCATCTGCAGTATGTGGCATTTTCAGGGCAGGCTTTGTGAAAAAAGTGTCAGTATGGGCTGAAAACGCTAAAAGTGTAATGCGCAGTCACTTAGAGCTGAAATGAAAGGTGAGTGTCAAACTGTGCTGCTGGCGTCAAAATAAGACTTTTTCAGCATGGAAACACTATTTTCAATTAGAAGAAGCATTTTCCAGAGTTTTCCAGTGTGTTTCTGTCATCTGCAGTATGTGGCATTTTCAGGGCAGGCTTTGTGAAAAAGACAGGTCATATGGGCTGAAAACGCTAAAAGTGTAATGTTAGAGCTCACTTAGAGCTGAAATGAAAGGTGTCAAAACTTGCTGCTGGCGTCAAAATAAGACTTTTTCAGCATGGAAACACTATTTTCAATTAGAAGAAGCATTTTCCAGAGTTTTCCAGTGTGTTTCTGTCATCTGCAGTATGTGGCATTTTCAGGGCAGGCTTTGTGAAAAAAGACATTCATATGGGCTGAAAACGCTAAAAAGTGTAAAAGTGTAATGCAGTCACTTAGAGCTGAAATGAAAGGTGAGTGTCAAATGTGCTGCTGGCGTCAAAATAAGACTTTTTCAGCATGGAAACACTATTTTCAATTAGAAGAAGCATTTTCCAGAGTTTTCCAGTGTGTTTCTGTCATCTGCAGTATGTGGCATTTTCAGGGCAGGCTTTGTGAAAAAGGTATCATATGGGCTGAAAACGCTAAAAGTGTAATGCGCAGTCACTTAGAGCTGAAATGAAAGGTGAGTGTCAAACTGCTGCTGGCGTCAAATAAGACTTTTTTCAGCATGGAAACACTATTTTCAATTAGAAGAAGCATTTTCCAGAGTTTTCCAGTGTGTTTCTGTCATCTGCAGTATGTGGCATTTTCAGGGCAGGCTTTGTGAAAAAGGTATATGGGCTGAAAACGCTAAAAGTGTAATGCGCAGTCACTTAGAGCTGAAATGAAAGGTGAGTGTCAAACTTGCTGCTGGCGTCAAAATAAGACTTTTTCAGCATGGAAACACTATTTTCAATTAGAAGAAGCATTTTCAGAGTTTTCCAGTGTGTTTCTGTCATCTGCAGTATGTGGCATTTTCAGGGCAGGCTTTGTGAAAAAGACATTCATATGGGCTGAAAACGCTAAAAAGTGTAATGCGCAGTCACTTAGAGCTGAAATGAAAGGTGTGTCAAAAAGGGCAGGCTGTCAAACGTCAAATAAGACTTTTTCTTTTTCAGCATGGAAACACTATTTTCAATTAGAAGAAGCATTTTCCAGAGTTTTCCAGTGTGTTTCTGTCATCTGCAGTATGTGGCATTTTCAGGGCAGGCTTTGTGAAAAAGAGTATTCATATGGGCTGAAAACGCTAAAAGTGTAATGCGCAGTCACTTAGAGCTGAAATGAAAGGTGAGTGTCAAACTTGCTGCTGGCGTCAAAATAAGACTTTTTCAGCATGGAAACACTATTTTCAATTAGAAGAAGCATTTTCCAGAGTTTTCCAGTGTGTTTCTGTCATCTGCAGTATGTGGCATTTTCAGGGCAGGCTTTGTGAAAAAGACATTCATATGGGCTGAAAACGCTAAAAGTGTAATGCGCAGTCACTTAGAGCTGAAATGAAAGGTGAGTGTCAAACTTGCTGCTGGCGTCAAAATAAGACTTTTTTCAGCATGGAAACACTATTTTCAATTAGAAGAAGCATTTTCCAGAGTTTTCCAGTGTGTTTCTGTCATCTGCAGTATGTGGCATTTTCAGGGCAGGCTTTGTGAAAAGAGTTCATATGGGCTGAAAACGCTAAAAGTGTAATGCGCAGTCACTTTAGAGCTGAAATGAAAGGTGAGTGTCAAACTTGCTGCTGGCGTCAAAATAAGACTTTTTTCAGCATGGAAACACTATTTTCAATTAGAAGAAGCATTTTCCAGAGTTTTCCAGTGTGTTTCTGTCATCTGCAGTATGTGGCATTTTCAGGGCAGGCTTTGTGAAAAAGACAGGTATATGGGCTGAAAACGCTAAAAGTGTGTAATGCGCAGTCACTTAGAGCTGAAATGAAAGGTGAGTGTCAAACTAAATAAGACTTTTTTCAGCATGGAAACACTATTTTCAATTAGAAGAAGCATTTTCCAGAGTTTTCCAGTGTGTTTCTGTCATCTGCAGTATGTGGCATTTTCAGGGCAGGCTTTGTGAAAAAGACATTCATATGGGCTGAAAACGCTAAAAGTGTAATGCGCAGTCACTTAGAGCTGAAATGAAAGGTGTGCCTGAAAAGTGCTGCTGGCGTCAAAATAAGACTTTTTTCAGCATGGAAACACTATTTTCAATTAGAAGAAGCATTTTCCAGAGTTTTCCAGTGTGTTTCTGTCATCTGCAGTATGTGTCATTTTCAGGGCAGGCTTTGTGAAAAAGACATTCATATGGGCTGAAAACGCTAAAAGTGTAATGCGCAGTCACTTAGAGCTGAAATGAAAGGTGAGTGTCAAACTTGCTGCTGGCGTCAAAATAAGACTTTTTTCAGCATGGAAACACTATTTTCAATTAGAAGAAGCATTTTCCAGAGTTTTCCAGTGTGTTTCTGTCATCTGCAGTATGTGGCATTTTCAGGGCAGGCTTTGTGAAAAAGACATTCATATGGGCTGAAAACGCTAAAAGTGTAATGCGCAGTCACTTAGAGCTGAAATGAAAGGTGTGTGTGTCAAACTTTGCTGCTGGCGTCAAAATAAGACTTTTTCAGCATGGAAACACTATTTTCAATTAGAAGAAGCATTTTCCAGAGTTTTCCAGTGTGTTTCTGTCATCTGCAGTATGTGGCATTTTCAGGGCAGGCTTTGTGAAAAAAGACATTCATATGGGCTGAAAACGCTAAAAGTGTAATGCGCAGTCACTTAGAGCTGAAATGAAAGGTGAGTGTCAAACTTGCTGCTGGCGTCAAAAAATAAGACTTTTTCAGCATGGAAACACTATTTTCAATTAGAAGAAGCATTTTCCAGAGTTTTCCAGTGTGTTTCTGTCATCTGCAGTATGTGGCATTTTCAGGGCAGGCTTTGTGAAAAGACATTCATATGGGCTGAAAACGCTAAAAGTGTAATGCGCAGTCACTTAGAGCTGAAATGAAAGGTGAGTGTCAAACTTGCTGCTAAAATAAGACTTTTTCAGCATGGAAACACTATTTTCAATTAGAAGAAGCATTTTCCAGAGTTTTCCAGTGTGTTTCTGTCATCTGCAGTATGTGGCATTTTCAGGGCAGGCTTTGTGAAAAACAGACATTCATATGGGCTGAAAACGCTAAAAGTGTAATGCGCAGTCACTTAGAGCTGAAATGAAAGGTGAGTGTCAAACTTGCTGCTGGCGTCAAAATAAGACTTTTTTCAGCATGGAAACACTATTTTCAATTAGAAGAAGCATTTTCCAGAGTTTTCCAGTGTGTTTCTGTCATCTGCAGTATGTGGCATTTTCAGGGCAGGCTTTGTGAAAAAGGTATGGGCTGAAAACGCCAAAAGTGTAATGCGCAGTCACTTAGAGCTGAAATGAAAGGTGAGTGTCAAACTTGCTGCTGGCGTCAAAATAAGACTTTTTTCAGCATGGAAACACTATTTTCAATTAGAAGAAGCATTTTCCAGAGTTTTCCAGTGTGTTTCTGTCATCTGCAGTATGTGGCATTTTCAGGGCAGGCTTTGTGAAAAAGACATTCATATGGGCTGAAAACGCTAAAAGTGTAATGCGCAGTCACTTAGAGCTGAAATGAAAGGTGAGTGTCAAACTAAATAAGACTTTTCTCAGCATGGAAACACTATTTTCAATTAGAAGAAGCATTTTCCAGAGTTTTCCAGTGTGTTTCTGTCATCTGCAGTATGTGGCATTTTCAGGGCAGGCTTTGTGAAACAGGTATGGGCTGAAAACGCTAAAAGTGTAATGCGCAGTCACTTAGAGCTGAAATGAAAGGTGAGTGTCAAACTTGCTGCTGGCGTCAAAATAAGACTTTTTTCAGCATGGAAACACTATTTTCAATTAGAAGAAGCATTTTCCAGAGTTTTCCAGTGTGTTTCTGTCATCTGCAGTATGTGGCATTTTCAGGGCAGGCTTTGTGAAAAAGACATTCATGGGCTGAAAACGCTAAAAGTGTAATGCGCAGTCACTTAGAGCTGAAATGAAAGGTGAGTGTCAAACTTGCTGCTGGCGTCAAAATAAGACTTTTTTCAGCATGGAAACACTATTTTCAATTAGAAGAAGCATTTTCCAGAGTTTTCCAGTGTGTTTCTGTCATCTGCAGTATGTGGCATTTTCAGGGCAGGCTTTGTGAAAAAAAAGAGGTTCATATGGGCTGAAAACGCTAAAAAGTGTAATGCGCAGTCACTTAGAGCTGAAATGAAAGGTGAGTGTCAAACTAGCTGCTGGCGTCAAAATAAGACTTTTTTCAGCATGGAAACACTATTTTCAATTAGAAGAAGCATTTTCCAGAGTTTTCCAGTGTGTTTCTGTCATCTGCAGTATGTGTCATTTTCAGGGCAGGCTTTGAAAAAATTCAGACATTCATATGGGCTGAAAACGCTAAAAGTGTAATGCGCAGTCACTTAGAGCTGAAATGAAAGGTGAGTGTCAAACTGCTGGCGTCAAAATAAGACTTTTTTCAGCATGGAAACACTATTTTCAATTAGAAGAAGCATTTTCCAGAGTTTTCCAGTGTGTTTCTGTCATCTGCAGTATGTGGCATTTTCAGGGCAGGCTTTGTGAAAAAGACAGGTATATGGGCTGAAAACGCTAAAAGTGTAATGCGCAGTCACTTAGAGCTGAAATGAAAGGTGAGTGTCAAACTTGCTGCTGGCGTCAAAATAAGACTTTTTCAGCATGGAAACACTATTTTCAATTAGAAGAAGCATTTTCCAGAGTTTTCCAGTGTGTTTCTGTCATCTGCAGTATGTGGCATTTTCAGGGCAGGCTTTGTGAAAAAGACATTCATATGGGCTGAAAACGCTAAAAGTGTAATGCGCAGTCACTTAGAGCTGAAATGAAAGGTGAGTGTCAAACTTGCTGCTGGCGTCAAAATAAGACTTTTTCAGCATGGAAACACTATTTTCAATTAGAAGAAGCATTTTCCAGAGTTTTCCAGTGTGTTTCTGTCATCTGCAGTATGTGGCATTTTCAGGGCAGGCTTTGTGAAAAAAGACATTCATATGGGCTGAAAACGCTAAAAAACGTGTAATGCGCAGTCAGTACTTAGAGCTGAAATGAAAGGTGAGTGTCAAACTTGCTGCTGGCGTCAAAATAAGACTTTTTCAGCATGGAAACACTATTTTCAATTAGAAGAAGCATTTTCCAGAGTTTTCCAGTGTGTTTCTGTCATCTGCAGTATGTGGCATTTTCAGGGCAGGCTTTGTGAAACAGAGGTATATGGGCTGAAAACGCTAAAAGTGTAATGCGCAGTCACTTAGAGCTGAAATGAAAGGTGAGTGTCAAACTTGCTGCTGGCGTCAAAATAAGACTTTTTTCAGCATGGAAACACTATTTTCAATTAGAAGAAGCATTTTCCAGAGTTTTCCAGTGTGTTTCTGTCATCTGCAGTATGTGGCATTTTCAGGGCAGGCTTTGTGAAAAAGACATTCATATGGGCTGAAAACGCTAAAAGTGTAATGCGCAGTCACTTAGAGCTGAAATGAAAGGTGAGTGTCAAACTAAATAAGACTTTTTCAGCATGGAAACACTATTTTCAATTAGAAGAAGCATTTTCCAGAGTTTTCCAGTGTGTTTCTGTCATCTGCAGTATGTGGCATTTTCAGGGCAGGCTTTGTGAAACAGGTATGGGCTGAAAACGCCAAAAGTGTAATGCGCAGTCACTTAGAGCTGAAATGAAAGGTGAGTGTCAAACTTGCTGCTGGCGTCAAAATAAGACTTTTTTCAGCATGGAAACACTATTTTCAATTAGAAGAAGCATTTTCCAGAGTTTTCCAGTGTGTTTCTGTCATCTGCAGTATGTGGCATTTTCAGGGCAGGCTTTGTGAAAAAACATATCATATGGGCTGAAAACGCTAAAAGTGTAATGCGCAGTCACTTAGAGCTGAAATGAAAGGTGAGTCAAACTTCAAACTAAATAAGACTTTTTTCAGCATGGAAACACTATTTTCAATTAGAAGAAGCATTTTCCAGAGTTTTCCAGTGTGTTTCTGTCATCTGCAGTATGTGGCATTTTCAGGGCAGGCTTTGTGAAACAGGTATGGGCTGAAAACGCTAAAAGTGTAATGCGCAGTCACTTAGAGCTGAAATGAAAGGTGAGTGTCAAACTTGCTGCTGGCGTCAAAATAAGACTTTTTTCAGCATGGAAACACTATTTTCAATTAGAAGAAGCATTTTCCAGAGTTTTCCAGTGTGTTTCTGTCATCTGCAGTATGTGGCATTTTCAGGGCAGGCTTTGTGAAACAGGTATGGGCTGAAAACGCTAAAAGTGTAATGCGCAGTCACTTAGAGCTGAAATGAAAGGTGAGTGTCAAACTTGCTGCTGGCGTCAAAATAAGACTTTTTCAGCATGGAAACACTATTTTCAATTAGAAGAAGCATTTTCCAGAGTTTTCCAGTGTGTTTCTGTCATCTGCAGTATGTGGCATTTTCAGGGCAGGCTTTGTGAAAAAGACATTCATATGGGCTGAAAACGCTAAAAGTGTAATGCGCAGTCACTTAGAGCTGAAATGAAAGGTGAGTGTCAAACTTGCTGCTGGCGTCAAAATAAGACTTTTTTCAGCATGGAAACACTATTTTCAATTAGAAGAAGCATTTTCCAGAGTTTTCCAGTGTGTTTCTGTCATCTGCAGTATGTGGCATTTTCAGGGCAGGCTTTGTGAAAAAGACATTCATATGGGCTGAAAACGCTAAAAGTGTAATGCGCAGTCACTTAGAGCTGAAATGAAAGGTGAGTGTCAAACTTGCTGCTGGCGTCAAAATAAGACTTTTTTCAGCATGGAAACACTATTTTCAATTAGAAGAAGCATTTTCCAGAGTTTTCCAGTGTGTTTCTGTCATCTGCAGTATGTGGCATTTTCAGGGCAGGCTTTGTGAAACAGGTATGGGCTGAAAACGCCAAAAGTGTAATGCGCAGTCACTTAGAGCTGAAATGAAAGGTGAGTGTCAAACTTGCTGCTGGCGTCAAAATAAGACTTTTTTCAGCATGGAAACACTATTTTCAATTAGAAGAAGCATTTTCCAGAGTTTTCCAGTGTGTTTCTGTCATCTGCAGTATGTGGCATTTTCAGGGCAGGCTTTGTGAAAAAGACATTCATATGGGCTGAAAACGCTAAAAGTGTAATGCGCAGTCACTTAGAGCTGAAATGAAAGGTGAGTGTCAAACTTGCTTCTGGCGTCAAAATAAGACTTTTTTCAGCATGGAAACACTATTTTCAATTAGAAGAAGCATTTTCCAGAGTTTTCCAGTGTGTTTCTGTCATCTGCAGTATGTGGCATTTTCAGGGCAGGCTTTGTGAAACAGGTAGGGGCTGAAAACGCCAAAAGTGTAATGCGCAGTCACTTAGAGCTGAAATGAAAGGTGAGTGTCAAACTTGCTGCTGGCGTCAAAATAAGACTTTTTCAGCATGGAAACACTATTTTCAATTAGAAGAAGCATTTTCCAGAGTTTTCCAGTGTGTTTCTGTCATCTGCAGTATGTGGCATTTTCAGGGCAGGCTTTGTGAAACAGGTATGGGCTGAAAACGCTAAAAGTGTAATGCGCAGTCACTTAGAGCTGAAATGAAAGGTGAGTGTCAAACTAAATAAGACTTTTTTCAGCATGGAAACACTATTTTCAATTAGAAGAAGCATTTTCCAGAGTTTTCCAGTGTGTTTCTGTCATCTGCAGTATGTGGCATTTTCAGGGCAGGCTTTGTGAAACAGGTATGGGCTGAAAACGCTAAAAGTGTAATGCGCAGTCACTTAGAGCTGAAATGAAAGGTGAGTGTCAAACTTGCTGCTGGCGTCAAAATAAGACTTTTTTCAGCATGGAAACACTATTTTCAATTAGAAGAAGCATTTTCCAGAGTTTTCCAGTGTGTTTCTGTCATCTGCAGTATGTGGCATTTTCAGGGCAGGCTTTGTGAAAAAGACATTCATATGGGCTGAAAACGCTAAAAGTGTAATGCGCAGTCACTTAGAGCTGAAATGAAAGGTGAGTGTCAAACTTGCTGCTGGCGTCAAAATAAGACTTTTTTCAGCATGGAAACACTATTTTCAATTAGAAGAAGCATTTTCCAGAGTTTTCCAGTGTGTTTCTGTCATCTGCAGTATGTGGCATTTTCAGGGCAGGCTTTGTGAAAAAGACATTCATATGGGCTGAAAACGCTAAAAAAGTGTAATGCGCAGTCACTTAGAGCTGAAATGAAAGGTGAGTGTCAAAAACTAAAATAAGACTTTTTCAGCATGGAAACACTATTTTCAATTAGAAGAAGCATTTTCCAGAGTTTTCCAGTGTGTTTCTGTCATCTGCAGTATGTGTCATTTTCAGGGCAGGCTTTGTGAAAAAGACATTCATATGGGCTGAAAACGCTAAAAGTGTAATGCGCAGTCACTTAGAGCTGAAATGAAAGGTGAGTGTCAAACTTGCTGCTGGCGTCAAAATAAGACTTTTTTCAGCATGGAAACACTATTTTCAATTAGAAGAAGCATTTTCCAAAGTTTTCCAGTGTGTTTCTGTCATCTGCAGTATGTGGCATTTTCAGGGCAGGCTTTGTGAAACAGGTATGGGCTGAAAACGCCAAAAGTGTAATGTACAGTCACTTAGAGCTGAAATGAAAGGTGAGTGTCAAACTTGCTGCTGGCGTCAAAATAAGACTTTTTCAGCATGGAAACACTATTTTCAATTAGAAGAAGCATTTTCAGAGAGTTTTCCAGTGTGTTTCTGTCATCTGCAGTATGTGGCATTTTCAGGGCAGGCTTTGTGAAAAACAGGTATGGGCTGAAAACGAAAAATGAAAGGTGAGAGCTGTCAAACTTGCTGCTGGCGTCAAAATAAGACGCTAAAAGTGTAATGCGTCACTTAGAGCTGAAATGAAAGGTGTGTCAAACTTGCTCAAACAAAATAAGACTTTTTTCAGCATGGAAACACTATTTTCAATTAGAAGAAGCATTTTCCAGAGTTTTCCAGTGTGTTTCTGTCATCTGCAGTATGTGGCATTTTCAGGGCAGGCTTTGTGAAACAGGTATGGGCTGAAAACGCTAAAAGTGTAATGCGCAGTCACTTAGAGCTGAAATGAAAGGTGAGTGTCAAACTTGCTGCTGGCGTCAAAATAAGACTTTTTTCAGCATGGAAACACTATTTTCAATTAGAAGAAGCATTTTCCAGAGTTTTCCAGTGTGTTTCTGTCATCTGCAGTATGTGGCATTTTCAGGGCAGGCTTTGTGAAAAAGACATTCATATGGGCTGAAAACGCTAAAAGTGTAATGCGCAGTCACTTAGAGCTGAAATGAAAGGTGAGTGTCAAACTAAATAAGACTTTTTTCAGCATGGAAACACTATTTTCAATTAGAAGAAGCATTTTCCAGAGTTTTCCAGTGTGTTTCTGTCATCTGCAGTATGTGGCATTTTCAGGGCAGGCTTTGTGAAAAAGACATTCATATGGGCTGAAAACGCTAAAAGTGTAATGCGCAGTCACTTAGAGCTGAAATGAAAGGTGAGTGTCAAACTTGCTGCTGGCGTCAAAATAAGACTTTTTTCAGCATGGAAACACTATTTTCAATTAGAAGAAGCATTTTCCAGAGTTTTCCAGTGTGTTTCTGTCATCTGCAGTATGTGGCATTTTCAGGGCAGGCTTTGTGAAACAGGTAGGGGCTGAAAACGCCAAAAGTGTAATGCGCAGTCACTTAGAGCTGAAATGAAAGGTGAGTGTCAAACTTGCTGCTGGCGTCAAAATAAGACTTTTTCAGCATGGAAACACTATTTTCAATTAGAAGAAGCATTTTCCAGAGTTTTCCAGTGTGTTTCTGTCATCTGCAGTATGTGGCATTTTCAGGGCAGGCTTTGTGAAAAAGGCATTCATATGGGCTGAAAACGCTAAAAGTGTAATGTCACTTAGAGTCACTTAGAGCTGAAATGAAAGGTGAGTGTCAAACTTGCTGCTGGCGTCAAAATAAGACTTTTTCAGCATGGAAACACTATTTTCAATTAGAAGAAGCATTTTCCAGAGTTTTCCAGTGTGTTTCTGTCATCTGCAGTATGTGGCATTTTCAGGGCAGGCTTTGTGAAAAAGACATATATGGGCTGAAAACGCTAAAAAGTGTAATGCGCAGTCACTTAGAGCTGAAATGAAAGGTGAGTGTCAAACTGCTGGCGTAAGACTTTTTCAGCATGGAAACACTATTTTCAATTAGAAGAAGCATTTTCCAGAGTTTTCCAGTGTGTTTCTGTCATCTGCAGTATGTGGCATTTTCAGGGCAGGCTTTGTGAAAAAAGACATTCATATGGCTGAAAACGCTAAAAGTGTAATGCGCAGTCACTTAGAGCTGAAATGAAAGGTGAGTGTCAAACTTGCTGCTGGCGTCAAAATAAGACTTTTTTCAGCATGGAAACACTATTTTCAATTAGAAGAAGCATTTTCCAGAGTTTTCCAGTGTGTTTCTGTCATCTGCAGTATGTGGCATTTTCAGGGCAGGCTTTGTGAAAAAGACATTCATATGGGCTGAAAACGCTAAAAAAGTGTAATGCGCAGTCACTTAGAGCTGAAATGAAAGGTGAGTGTCAAACTAAATAAGACTTTTTTCAGCATGGAAACACTATTTTCAATTAGAAGAAGCATTTTCCAGAGTTTTCCAGTGTGTTTCTGTCATCTGCAGTATGTGGCATTTTCAGGGCAGGCTTTGTGAAACAGGTATGGGCTGAAAACGCTAAAAGTGTAATGCGCAGTCACTTAGAGCTGAAATGAAAGGTGAGTGTCAAACTTGCTGCTGGCGTCAAAATAAGACTTTTTTCAGCATGGAAACACTATTTTCAATTAGAAGAAGCATTTTCCAAAGTTTTCCAGTGTGTTTCTGTCATCTGCAGTATGTGGCATTTTCAGGGCAGGCTTTGTGAAACAGGTATGGGCTGAAAACGCCAAAAGTGTAATGTACAGTCACTTAGAGCTGAAATGAAAGGTGAGTGTCAAACTAAATAAGACTTTTCTCAGCATGGAAACACTATTTTCAATTAGAAGAAGCATTTTCCAGAGTTTTCCAGTGTGTTTCTGTCATCTGCAGTATGTGGCATTTTCAGGGCAGGCTTTGTGAAACAGGTATGGGCTGAAAACGCCAAAAATGTAATGCGCAGTCACTTAGAGCTGAAATGAAAGGTTAGTGTCAAACTTTCTGCTGGCGTCAAAATAAGACTTTTTCAGCATGGAAACACTATTTTCAATTAGAAGAAGCATTTTCCAGAGTTTTCCAGTGTGTTTCTGTCATCTGCAGTATGTGGCATTTTCAGGGCAGGCTTTGTGAAAAAGACATTCATATGGGCTGAAAACGCTAAAAGTGTAATGCGCAGTCACTTAGAGCTGAAATGAAAGGTGAGTGTCAAACTAAATAAGACTTTTTTCAGCATGGAAACACTATTTTCAATTAGAAGAAGCATTTTCCAGAGTTTTCCAGTGTGTTTCTGTCATCTGCAGTATGTGGCATTTTCAGGGCAGGCTTTGTGAAAAAGATGGGCTCATATGGGCTGAAAACGCTAAAAGTGTAATGCGCAGTCACTTAGAGCTGAAATGAAAGGTGAGTGTCAAACTTGCTGCTGGCGTCGTCAAAATAAGACTTTTTTCAGCATGGAAACACTATTTTCAATTAGAAGAAGCATTTTCCAGAGTTTTCCAGTGTGTTTCTGTCATCTGCAGTATGTGGCATTTTCAGGGCAGGCTTTGTGAAACAGGTATGGGCTGAAAACGCTAAAAGTGTAATGCGCAGTCACTTAGAGCTGAAATGAAAGGTGAGTGTCAAACTTGCTGCTGGCGTCAAAATAAGACTTTTTCAGCATGGAAACACTATTTTCAATTAGAAGAAGCATTTTCCAGAGTTTTCCAGTGTGTTTCTGTCATCTGCAGTATGTGGCATTTTCAGGGCAGGCTTTGTGAAACAGGTATGGGCTGAAAACGCTAAAAGTGTAATGCGCAGTCACTTAGAGCTGAAATGAAAGGTGAGTGTCAAACTTGCTGCTGGCGTCAAAATAAGACTTTTTCAGCATGGAAACACTATTTTCAATTAGAAGAAGCATTTTCCAGAGTTTTCCAGTGTGTTTCTGTCATCTGCAGTATGTGGCATTTTCAGGGCAGGCTTTGTGAAAAAGACATTCATATGGGCTGAAAACGCTAAAAGTGTAATGCGCAGTCACTTAGAGCTGAAATGAAAGGTGAGTGTCAAACTAAATAAGACTTTTTTCAGCATGGAAACACTATTTTCAATTAGAAGAAGCATTTTCCAGAGTTTTCCAGTGTGTTTCTGTCATCTGCAGTATGTGGCATTTTCAGGGCAGGCTTTGTGAAACAGGTATGGGCTGAAAACGCTAAAAGTGTAATGCGCAGTCACTTAGAGCTGAAATGAAAGGTGAGTGTCAAACTTGCTGCTGGCGTCAAAATAAGACCTTTTTCAGCATGGAAACACTATTTTCAATTAGAAGAAGCATTTTCCAGAGTTTTCCAGTGTGTTTCTGTCATCTGCAGTATGTGGCATTTTCAGGGCAGGCTTTGTGAAACAGGTATGGGCTGAAAACGCCAAAAGTGTAATGTACAGTCACTTAGAGCTGAAATGAAAGGTGAGTGTCAAACTGAAATGCTGCTGCGGCGTCAAAATAAGACTTTTTCAGCATGGAAACACTATTTTCAATTAGAAGAAGCATTTTCCAGAGTTTTCCAGTGTGTTTCTGTCATCTGCAGTATGTGGCATTTTCAGGGCAGGCTTTGTGAAAAAGACATTCATATGGGCTGAAAACGCTAAAAGTGTAATGCGCAGTCACTTAGAGCTGAAATGAAAGGTGAGTGTCAAACTTGCTGCTGGCGTCAAATAAGACTTTTTTCAGCATGGAAACACTATTTTCAATTAGAAGAAGCATTTTCCAGAGTTTTCCAGTGTGTTTCTGTCATCTGCAGTATGTGGCATTTTCAGGGCAGGCTTTGTGAAACAGGTATGGGCTGAAAACGCCAAAAGTGTAATGCGCAGTCACTTAGAGCTGAAATGAAAGGTGAGTGTCAAACTTGCTGCTGCATGGCGTCAAAATAAGACTTTTTCAGCATGGAAACACTATTTTCAATTAGAAGAAGCATTTTCCAGAGTTTTCCAGTGTGTTTCTGTCATCTGCAGTATGTGGCATTTTCAGGGCAGGCTTTGTGAAAAAAGACATTCATATGGGCTGAAAACGCTAAAAGTGTAATGCGCAGTCACTTAGAGCTGAAATGAAAGGTGAGTGTCAAACTGTGCTGCTGGCGTCAAAATAAGACTTTTTTCAGCATGGAAACACTATTTTCAATTAGAAGAAGCATTTTCCAGAGTTTTCCAGTGTGTTTCTGTCATCTGCAGTATGTGGCATTTTCAGGGCAGGCTTTGTGAAACAGGTATGGGCTGAAAACGCCAAAAGTGTAATGCGCAGTCACTTAGAGCTGAAATGAAAGGTGAGTGTCAAACTTGCTGCTGGCGTCAAAATAAGACTTTTTTCAGCATGGAAACACTATTTTCAATTAGAAGAAGCATTTTCAGAGTTTTCCAGTGTGTTTCTGTCATCTGCAGTATGTGGCATTTTTTTCAGGGCAGGCTTTGTGAAAAAGACATTCATATGGGCTGAAAACGCTAAAAGTGTAATGCGCAGTCACTTAGAGCTGAAATGAAAGGTGAGTGTCAAACTTGCTGCTGGCGTCAAAATAAGACTTTTTTCAGCATGGAAACACTATTTTCAATTAGAAGAAGCATTTTCCAGAGTTTTCCAGTGTGTTTCTGTCATCTGCAGTATGTGGCATTTTCAGGGCAGGCTTTGTGAAACAGGTATGGGCTGAAAACGCTAAAAGTGTAATGCGCAGTCACTTAGAGCTGAAATGAAAGGTGAGTGTCAAACTTGCTGCTGGCGTCAAAATAAGACTTTTTCAGCATGGAAACACTATTTTCAATTAGAAGAAGCATTTTCCAGAGTTTTCCAGTGTGTTTCTGTCATCTGCAGTATGTTGCATTTTCAGGGCAGGCTTTGTGAAAAAAAAGACATTCATATGGGCTGAAAACGCTAAAAGTGTAATGCGCAGTCACTTAGAGCTGAAATGAAAGGTGAGTGTCAAACTGTGCTGCTGGCGTCAAACTAAGACTTTTTTCAGCATGGAATGGCTATTTTCAACAAGACGCATTTTCCAGTTTTCCAGTATGTTTTCGTCATCTGCAGTATTTAGCATTTTCAGGGCAGGCTTTGTGAAAAAGAGTCTCATATGGGCTGAAAACGCTAAAAGTGTAATGCGCAGTCACTTAGAGCTGAAATGAGCTGAAATGAAAGGTGAGTGTCAAATGTGCTGCTGCTGTCAAACTAAGACTTTTTTCAGCATGGAAAGGCTATTTTCAATAAGAAGCGTTTTCCAGAGTTTTCCAGTGTGTTTCTGTCATCTGCAGTATGTGGCATTTTCAGGGCAGGCTTTGTGAAACAGGTATGGGCTGAAAACGCCAAAAGTGTAATGTACAGTCACTTAGAGCTGAAATGAAAGGTGAGTGTCAAACTAAATAAGACTTTTCTCAGCATGGAAACACTATTTTCAATTAGAAGAAGCATTTTCCAGAGTTTTCCAGTGTGTTTCTGTCATCTGCAGTATGTGGCATTTTCAGGGCAGGCTTTGTGAAAAAGAGGTCATATGGGCTGAAAACGCTAAAAGTGTAATGCGCAGTCACTTAGAGCTGAAATGAAAGGTGAGTGTCAAACTAAAATAAGACTTTTTCAGCATGGAAACACTATTTTCAATTAGAAGAAGCATTTTCAGAGAGTTTTCCAGTGTGTTTCTGTCATCTGCAGTATGTGGCATTTTCAGGGCAGGCTTTGTGAAAAAGACATTGGCTGGAAAAAACGCTAAAAGTGTAATGCGCAGTCACTTAGAGCTGAAATGAAAGGTGAGTGTCAAACTTGCTGCTGGCGTCAAAATAAGACTTTTTCAGCATGGAAACACTATTTTCAATTAGAAGAAGCATTTTCCAGAGTTTTCCAGTGTGTTTCTGTCATCTGCAGTATGTGGCATTTTCAGGGCAGGCTTTGTGAAAAAAAGACAGTCTTCATATGGGCTGAAAACGCTAAAAGTGTAATGCGCAGTCACTTAGAGCTGAAATGAAAGGTGAGTGTCAAACTTGCTGCTGGCGTCAAAATAAGACTTTTTTCAGCATGGAAACACTATTTTCAATTAGAAGAAGCATTTTCCAGAGTTTTCCAGTGTGTTTCTGTCATCTGCAGTATGTGGCATTTTCAGGGCAGGCTTTGTGAAAAAGACATTCATATGGGCTGAAAACGCTAAAAGTGTAATGCGCAGTCACTTAGAGCTGAAATGAAAGGTGAGTGTCAAACTAAATAAGACTTTTTTCAGCATGGAAACACTATTTTCAATTAGAAGAAGCATTTTCCAGAGTTTTCCAGTGTGTTTCTGTCATCTGCAGTATGTGTCATTTTCAGGGCAGGCTTTGTGAAAAAGACATTCATATGGGCTGAAAACGCTAAAAGTGTAATGCGCAGTCACTTAGAGCTGAAATGAAAGGTTAGTGTCAAACTTTCTGCTGGCGTCAAAATAAGACCTTTTTCAGCATGGAAACACTATTTTCAATTAGAAGAAGCATTTTCCAGAGTTTTCCAGTGTGTTTCTGTCATCTGCAGTATGTTGCATTTTCAGGGCAGGCTTTGTGAAAAAGACATTCATATGGGCTGAAAACGCTAAAAGTGTAATGCGCAGTCACTTAGAGCTGAAATGAAAGGTGTGCCTGAAAAGTGCTGCTGGCGTCAAAATAAGACTTTTTTCAGCATGGAAACACTATTTTCAATTAGAAGAAGCATTTTCCAGAGTTTTCCAGTGTGTTTCTGTCATCTGCAGTATGTGTCATTTTCAGGGCAGGCTTTGTGAAAAAGACAGGTATGGGCTGAAAACGCTAAAAAGTGTAATGCGCGTCACTTAGAGCTGAAATGAAAGGTGAGTGTCAAACTTGCTGCTGGCGTCAAAATAAGACTTTTTTCAGCATGGAAACACTATTTTCAATTAGAAGAAGCATTTTCCAGAGTTTTCCAGTGTGTTTCTGTCATCTGCAGTATGTGGCATTTTCAGGGCAGGCTTTGTGAAAAACATCTCATATGGGCTGAAAACGCTAAAAGTGTAATGCGCAGTCACTTAGAGCTGAAATGAAAGGTGAGTGTCAAACTGCTGCGGGCGTCAAAATAAGACTTTTTCAGCATGGAAACACTATTTTCAATTAGAAGAAGCATTTTCCAGAGTTTTCCAGTGTGTTTCTGTCATCTGCAGTATGTGGCATTTTCAGGGCAGGCTTTTGTGAAAAAGACATTCATATGGGCTGAAAACGCTTGGCAGTGTAATGCGCAGTCACTTAGAGCTGAAATGAAAGGTGAGTGTCAAATGTGCTGCTGGCGTCAAAATAAGACTTTTTCAGCATGGAAACACTATTTTCAATTAGAAGAAGCATTTTCCAGAGTTTTCCAGTGTGTTTCTGTCATCTGCAGTACCTGGCACATTTTCAGGGCAGGCTTTGTGAAAAAAAAGACATTCATATGGGCTGAAAACGCTAAAAGTGTAATGTTTGAGTCACTTAGAGCTGAAATGAAAGGTGAGTGTCAAATGTGCTGCTGGCGTCAAATAAGACTTTTTCAGCATGGAAACACTATTTTCAATTAGAAGAAGCATTTTCCAGAGTTTTCCAGTGTGTTTCTGTCATCTGCAGTATGTGGCATTTTCAGGGCAGGCTTTGTGAAAAAGGTCTCATATTGGCTGGAAAGCGAAAACGCTAAAAGTGTAATGCGCAGTTTTACCGTTAGAGCTGAAATGAAAGGTTTGTGTCAAATGTGCTGCATCAAATTTTTCAGCTGCTGGCGTCAAAATAAGACTTTTTTCAGCATGGAAACACTATTTTCAATTAGAAGAAGCATTTTCAGAGTTTTCCAGTGTGTTTCTGTCATCTGCAGTATGTGGCATTTTCAGGGCAGGCTTTGTGAAAAAGACTCATATTGGCTGAAAACGCTAAAATTTTGTAATGAGCTGAAATGACAGGTTTGCTGAAATGAAAGGTGAGTGTCAAACTAAAATAAGACTTTTTCAGCATGGAAACACTATTTTCAATTAGAAGAAGCATTTTCCAGAGTTTTTCCAGTGTGTTTCTGTCATCTGCAGTATGTGGCATTTTCAGGGCAGGCGTTGTGAAAAACAGTCTCTCATATTGGCTAGCGGTCAAATGTAATGCAGTCACTTAGAGCTGAAATGAAAGGTTTGCATCAAATGTGCTGCTGGCGTCAAAATAAGACTTTTTCAGCATGGAAACACTATTTTCAATTAGAAGAAGCATTTTCAGAGTTTTCCAGTGTGTTTCTGTCATCTGCAGTACCTGGCACTTTCAGGGCAGGCTTTGTGAAAAAGACATTCATTGGGCTGAAAAACAAAAGTCTCGTATTGGCAGGAGCGGTCAAATTTTACCGTTTGAGCTGAAATGAAAGGTTTGCATCAAATGTGCTGCTGGCGTAAAAAATAAGACTTTTTCAGCATGGAAACACTATTTTCATTAG
This sequence comes from Toxotes chatareus, assembly GCA_016801885.1. Classification (NCBI taxonomy): domain Eukaryota; kingdom Metazoa; phylum Chordata; class Actinopteri; family Toxotidae; genus Toxotes; species Toxotes chatareus. The sequence continues at coordinate 51,354 of JAFBJY010001408.1, forward strand.
AAGAAGCATTTTGCAGAGTTTTCCAGTGTGTTTCTGTCATCTGCAGTACCTGGCATTTTCAGGGCAAACGTTGTGAAAAAGAGTCTCATATGGGCTGGAAACGCTAAAACGGTCAAATTTTACCGTTTGAGCTGAAATGACAGGTTTGCATCAAATGTGCTGCCGGCGTCAAAATAAGACTTTTTCAGCATGGAAACACTATTTTACATTAGAAGAAGCATTTTCCAGAGTTTTCCAGTGTGTTTCTGTCATCTGCAGTACCTGGCACTTTCAGGGCAGGCGTTGTGAAAAACAGTCTCTCATATTGGCTGAAAACGCTAAAAGTGTAATGCGCAGTCACTTGAGCTGAAATGACAGGTTTGCATCAAATGTGCTGCTGGCGTCAAAATAAGACTTTTTCAGCATGGAAACACTATTTTCAATTAGAAGAAGCATTTTCCAGAGTTTTCCCGTGTGTTTCTGTCATCTGCAGTACCTGGCACTTTCAGGGCAAACGTTGTGAAAAACAGTCATTCATATGGGCTGGAACGGTCAAATTGTAATTTTACAGAGTTTGAGCTGAAATGAAAGGTTTGCATCAAATGTGCTGCCGGCGTCAAATAAGACTTTTTCAGCATGGAAACACTATTTTCAATTAGAAGAAGCATTTTGCAGAGTTTTCCAGTGTGTTTCTGTCATCTGCAGTACCTGGCACTTTCAGGGCAGGCTTTGAAAAAACAGTCTCATATTGGCTGAAAACGGTAAAAAGTTTGCAGTTTGAGCTGAAATGACAGGTTTGCATCAAATGTGCTGCTGCGTGGCGTCAAAATAAGACTAAGACTTTTTTTTTAGAAGCATGGAAACACTATTTTACATTAGAAGAAGCATTTTGCAGAGTTTTCCCGTGTGTTTCTGTCATCTGCAGTACCTGGCACTTTCAGGGCAGGCGTTGTGAAAAACAGTCTCGTATTGGCAGGAACGGTCAAATTTTACCGTTTGAGCTGAAATGACAGGTTTGCATCAAAATGTGCTGCCGGCGTCAAATAAGACTTTTTCAGCATGGAAACACTATTTTACATTAGAAGAAGCATTTTGCAGAGAGTTTTCCCGTGTGTTTCTGTCATCTGCAGTACCTGGCACTTTCAGGGCAAACGTTGTGAAAAACAGTCTCATATGGGCTGGAAACGGTCAAATTTTACCGTTTGAGCTGAAATGACAGGTTTGCATCAAATGTGCTGCTGGCGTCAAATAAGACTTTTTCAGCATGGAAACACTATTTTACATTAGAAGAAGCATTTTGCAGAGTTTTCCCGTGTGTTTCTGTCATCTGCAGTACCTGGCACTTTCAGGGCAAACGTTGTGAAAAACAGTCTCATATGGCAGGAACGGTCAAATTTTACCGTTTGAGCTGAAATGACAGGTTTGCATCAAATGTGCTGCGGCGTCAAAATAAGACTTTTTCAGCATGGAAACACTATTTTACATTAGAAGAAGCATTTTGCAGAGTTTTCCCGTGTGTTTCTGTCATCTGCAGTACCTGGCACTTTCAGGGCAAACGTTGTGAAAAAAAAGTCTCATATGGGCTGGGAACGGTCAAATTTTACCGTTTGAGCTGAAATGACAGGTTTGCATCAAATGTGCTGCCGGCGTCAAAATAAGACTTTTTCCAGCATGGAAACACTATTTTACATTAGAAGAAGCATTTTGCAGAGTTTTCCCGTGTGTTTCTGTCATCTGCAGTACCTGGCACTTTCAGGGCAAACGTTGTGAAAAACAGTCTCATATTGGCAGGAACGGTCAAATTTTACCGTTTTGAGCTGAAATGACAGGTTTGCATCAAATGTGCTGCCGGCGTCAAAATAAGACTTTTCAGCATGGAAACACTATTTTACATTAGAAGAAGCATTTTGCAGAGTTTTCCCGTGTGTTTCTGTCATCTGCAGTACCTGGCACTTTCAGGGCAAACGTTGTGAAAAACAGTCTCGTATTGGCAGGAACGGTCAAATTTTACCGTTTGAGCTGAAATGACAGGTTTGCATCAAATGTGCTGCCGGCGTAAAATAAGACTTTTTCCAGCATGGAAACACTATTTTACATTAGAAGAAGCATTTTGCAGAGTTTTTCCGTGTGTTTCTGTCATCTGCAGTACCTGGCACTTTCAGGGCAAACGTTGTGAAAAACAGTCTCATATGGGCTGGAAACGCGGTCAAAAATTTTACCGTTTGAGCTGAAATGACAGGTTTGCATCAAATGTGCTGCGGCGTCAAAAATAAGACTTTTTCCAGCATGGAAACACTATTTTACATTAGAAGAAGCATTTTGCAGAGTTTTCCCGTGTGTTTCTGTCATCTGCAGTACCTGGCACTTTCAGGGCAAACGTTGTGAAAAACAGTCTCATATTGGCAGGAAACGGTCAAATTTTACCGTTTGAGCTGAAATGACAGGTTTGCATCAAATGTGCTGCCGGCGTCAAAATAAGACTTTTTCCAGCATGGAAACACTATTTTACATTAGAAGAAGCATTTTGCAGAGTTTTCCCGTGTGTTTCTGTCATCTGCAGTACCTGGCACTTTCAGGGCAAACGTTGTGAAAAACAGTCTCATATTGGCAGGAGCGGTCAAATTTTACCGTTTGAGCTGAAATGACAGGTTTGCATCAAATGTGCTGCCGGCGTAAAATAAGACTTTTTCAGCATGGAAACACTATTTTACATTAGAAGAAGCATTTTGCAGAGTTTTCCCGTGTGTTTCTGTCATCTGCAGTACCTGGCACTTTCAGGGCAAACGTTGTGAAAAACAGTCTCAGTCTCGTATTGGCAGGAACGGTCAAATTTTACCGTTTGAGCTGAAATGACAGGTTTGCATCAAATGTGCTGCTGGCGTCAAATAAGACTTTTTCCAGCATGGAAACACTATTTTACATTAGAAGAAGCATTTTGCAGAGTTTTCCCGTGTGTTTCTGTCATCTGCAGTACCTGGCACTTTCAGGGCAAACGTTGTGAAAAACAGTCTCATATGGGCTGGAAAGCGGTCAAATTTTACCGTTTGAGCTGAAATGACAGGTTTGCATCAAATGTGCTGCGGCGTCAAAATAAGACTTTTTCCAGCATGGAAACACTATTTTACATTAGAAGAAGCATTTTGCAGAGTTTTCCGTGTGTTTCTGTCATCTGCAGTACCTGGCACTTTCAGGGCAAACGTTGTGAAAAACAGTCTCGTATTGGCAGGAACGGTCAAATTTTACCGTTTGAGCTGAAATGACAGGTTTGCATCAAATGTGCTGCGGCGTCAAAATAAGACTTTTTCCAGCATGGAAACACTATTTTACATTAGAAGAAGCATTTTGCAGAGTTTTCCGTGTGTTTCTGTCATCTGCAGTACCTGGCACTTTCAGGGCAAACGTTGTGAAAAACAGTCTCGTATTGGCAGGAACGGTCAAATTTTACCGTTTGAGCTGAAATGACAGGTTTGCATCAAATGTGCTGCCGGCGTCAAATAAGACTTTTTCCAGCATGGAAACACTATTTTACATTAGAAGAAGCATTTTGCAGAGTTTTTCCCGTGTGTTTCTGTCATCTGCAGTACCTGGCACTTTCAGGGCAAACGTTGTGAAAAACAGTCTCATATTGGCAGGAACGGTCAAATTTTACCGTTTGAGCTGAAATGACAGGTTTGCATCAAATGTGCTGCGGGCGTCAGAAATAAGACTTTTCATTGCATGGAGCATGGAAACACTATTTTACATTAGAAGAAGCATTTTGCAGAGTTTTCCCGTGTGTTTCTGTCATCTGCAGTACCTGGCACTTTCAGGGCAAACGTTGTGAAAAACAGTCTCGTATTGGCAGGAACGGTCAAATTTTACCGTTTGAGCTGAAATGACAGGTTTGCATCAAATGTGCTGCGGCGTCAAAAATAAGACTTTTTCCAGCATGGAAACACTATTTTACATTAGAAGAAGCATTTTGCAGAGTTTTCCCGTGTGTTTCTGTCATCTGCAGTACCTGGCACTTTCAGGGCAAACGTTGTGAAAAACAGTCTCGTATTGGCAGGGTCAAATTTTACGTTTGAGCTGAAATGACAGGTTTGCATCAAATTTTGCCGTTTGAGCTGAAATGACAGGTTTGCATCAAATGTGCTGCAAATTTTACCGTTTGAAAATAAGACTTTTTCCAGCATGGAAACACTTTTTGGAAACACATTTTACATTAGAAGAAGCATTTTGCAGAGTTTTCCCGTGTGTTTCTGTCATCTGCAGTACCTGGCACTTTCAGGGCAAACGTTGTGAAAAACAGTCTCGTATTGGCAGGAGCGGTCAAATTTTACCGTTTGAGCTGAAATGACAGGTTTGCATCAAATGTGCTGCCGGCGTAGAAATAAGACTTTTCCAGCATGGAAACACTATTTTACATTAGAAGAAGCATTTTGCAGAGTTTTTCCATCTGTGTTTCTTTCAGGGCATCTGCAGTACCTGGCACTTTCAGGGCAAACGTTGTGAAAAACAGTCTCATATTGGCAGGAGCGGTCAAATTTTACCGTTTGAGCTGAAATGACAGGTTTGCATCAAATGTGCTGCCGGCGTCAAAATAAGACTTTTTCCAGCATGGAAACACTATTTTACATTAGAAGAAGCATTTTGCAGAGTTTTCCGTGTGTTTCTGTCATCTGCAGTACCTGGCACTTTCAGGGCAAACGTTGTGAAAAACAGTCTCGTATTGGCAGGAGCGGTCAAATTTTACCGTTTGAGCTGAAATGACAGGTTTGCATCAAATGTGCTGCGGCGTAGAAATAAGACTTTTTCCAGCATGGAAACACTATTTTACATTAGAAGAAGCATTTTGCAGAGTTTTCCCGTGTGTTTCTGTCATCTGCAGTACCTGGCACTTTCAGGGCAAACGTTGTGAAAAACAGTCTCGTATTGGCAGGAGCGGTCAAATTTTACCGTTTGAGCTGAAATGACAGGTTTGCATCAAATGTGCTGCGGCGTAGAAATAAGACTTTTTCCAGCATGGAAACACTATTTTACATTAGAAGAAGCATTTTGCAGAGTTTTCCCGTGTGTTTCTGTCATCTGCAGTACCTGGCACTTTCAGGGCAAACGTTGTGAAAAACAGTCTCATATATTGGCAGGAACGGTCAAATTTTACCGTTTGAGCTGAAATGACAGGTTTGCATCAAATGTGCTGCCGGCGTGAAAAATAGACTTTTTCCAGCATGGAAACACTATTTTACATTAGAAGAAGCATTTTGCAGAGTTTTCCCGTGTGTTTCTGTCATCTGCAGTACCTGGCACTTTCAGGGCAAACGTTGTGAAAAACAGTCTCGTGTTGGCAGGAGCGGTCAAATTTTACCGTTTGAGCTGAAATGACAGGTTTGCATCAAATGTGCTGCGGCGTAGAAATAAGACTTTTTCCAGCATGGAAACACTATTTTACATTAGAAGAAGCATTTTGCAGAGTTTTCCCGTGTGTTTCTGTCATCTGCAGTACCTGGCACTTTCAGGGCAAACGTTGTGAAAAACAGTCTCGTATTTTATTTGGCAGGAATGACGGTCAAATTTTACCGTTTGAGCTGAAATGACAGGTTTGCATCAAATGTGCTGCAAATGCGTCAAAATAAGACTTTTTCCAGCATGGAAACACTATTTTACATTAGAAGAAGCATTTTGCAGAGTTTTCCCGTGTGTTTCTGTCATCTGCAGTACCTGGCACTTTCAGGGCAAACGTTGTGAAAAACAGTCTCGTATTGGCAGGAGCGGTCAAATTTTTTGACCGTTTGAGCTGAAATGACAGGTTTGCATCAAATGTGCTGCGGCGTAGAAATAAGACTTTTTCCAGCATGGAAACACTATTTTACATTAGAAGAAGCATTTTGCAGAGTTTTCCCGTGTGTTTCTGTCATCTGCAGTACCTGGCACTTTCAGGGCAAACGTTGTGAAAAACAGTCTCATATTGGCAGGAGCGGTCAAATTTTACCGTTTGAGCTGAAATGACAGGTTTTGCATCAAATGTGCTGCCGGCGTCAAACGTTGTAAAATAAGACTTTTTCAGCTGAATGGAAACACTATTTTACATTAGAAGAAGCATTTTGCAGAGTTTTCAAGTGTGTTTCTGTGATGTGTTTGTACTGTGTGGCATTTTCAGGGCACGCTGTGTGAAAAGCAGAGAATGGGCTGGAAGTGCTTAAAACGGCAAGTTTCAGTCAGTTAGTGCTGAAATGAACAGGTGTGTCTAAAATATGCTGCTGGCGTCAAAATAAGACTTTTCCAGCATGGAAACACTATTTTACATTAGAAGAAGCATTTTGCAGAGTTTTCCGTGTGTTTCTTTCATCTGCAGTACCTGGCACTTTCAGGGCAAACGTTGTGAAAAACAGTCTCATATGGCCAGGAGCGGTCAAATTTTACCGTTTGAGCTGAAATTTAGCGTTCCAGCTAGTTCAGGTGGTGTTTTTACCAGCATGTGCCCTGAAAATGCCACATCCTACAAATCACAGAAACACACTGGAAAACTCTGCAAAATACTTCTTCTAGTTGACAACACTTTTCCATGCTGGAAAAAGTCTTATTTTGACGCCAGCAGCATATTTTAGACACACAGCACTAACTGTTTGCATTTTCAGCACTAACTGACTGAAACTTGCCGTTTTAAGTGTTTCCAGAAATTCTCTGTGTGTCTGGGACACAGCGTGTGCCCTGAAAATGCCACACAGTACAAATCAAAAAACATACTTGAAAACTCTGCGAAATGCTTCTTCTAATGTAAAATAGTGTTTCCATGCTGGAAAAAGTAGTTATTTCCATGCTGGAAAAAGTCTTATTTTGGCGCCAGCACATTTGATACAAAGCTGTCATTTCAGCTCAAACGGTAAAATTTGACCGTTCCTGGCCATATATGAGACTGTTTTTCACAACGTTTTTCTAGTTTGCCCTGAAAGTGCCAGGTACTGCAGATGAAAAAAACACACACAGAAAACTCAGCAAAATGCAGCGTCTGCCCTGAATATTTCACATACTGGGGATCACACAAACATACGGGAAAATTCTGCAAAATGCTTCCTCTAATTGAAAATACTGTTTCCATGCTGAAAAACTCTAATTTTGACAGCAGCAGCAACAGGACTGGACTGGGACAAAAAACGGCCCTGGTTAGACCGGCCCCTCATAATTAGCGGTGCACAACAGACTAATTTATGTATGCGTTCCCCGAAGCAATGTATTTTACTATTGTTACGTCTTGGCCCAGAGGAAACCATGTCGCAACATTTTTAAGGAAAAATCCCAGCTCCCAAAACCACCAGCAAACTCGCAGTAACTACACATTCAATGGTTTATTTAAAATGCTTCTTGCGCACAAGGTCAGGTGCATGTTGGCTGACAGTCCACCTGGAAGTGGAGAGAGAGAGCCCCAGTAAATGACAGCTTCAGATATTTGGAATAGATTTCAGAAATATTATAACACTCTCTCTTCTCTCTCCTCAACTGCTACCTCAAAAGCCTGGCTTGACTAGACAGGAAGAGAGGACAGATTATTACAATTTATTAAGTGATAAATAGAAAACCTAAAAGAAACAAATTAAAAATACATTTGGAACTACCTGGAAAAACTGTGCAACTATCTAAACCATCAAAACATGTAGTATCTTTAGGTTACATTTTATTTTTTGATAAGAATCTGAAAAATCTTATACTAACTGCATTGATACTGTAAAAAAAAACACACACACACACACACACGGAACGAAAACAAAACACAATTTAAGGCAACTGCTGCGACAGGAAATAAGAACATTATTCATTGCTCTCCATTCTCATGTAATTCTACACGTTTCACGTAGGTCACCTGATTTGGCTTCAGAACGGCGAATTTCGCGAAAGGTGAAACGAGTTTCATGCCTGTCCATCACCTAAAAGTCCCGGTATTATCTTAACATTACTACCTGCTTACCCGCTGCGCCTGTGCTACACTTCCCTGGTCACTCTGTCCCTCGGGTTCCCTGTCAACAGCCTCTGGCTGCTCCTCTCCCTGGAGGCTACAGCAGCCCCTCCAGAGATTATGTCTTTTATTTTAGTACATTTTGCAGCTTCTATAGCGAGATTATTTTTAATCTTTTAGCCATAACCTCTCCGCACCTCCTTTCTTCCGCTTCTCCATGTTTCCACGCTCAACACTAAACTGGCGGGATCAGTGCAGAGAAAGGGGTGGGCAGCTCTCGTAAACTACTATATCCTGATTGGTTTAGTCCACTGTCTATATTGAAGATATATTGCCACACCCTCTAAACCCGGTCTCTAAGTCTAAAAACAAAAACAAAAACAAAACAAAAAAACAAACAAACAGCATCGGCCCGAGGACTGTCGGCCCACGGGAAAATGCCGGTATGCCAGATTACCAGTCCAGGCCTGAGCAGCAAATTTCACACTCACCTTTCGTTGCAGCTCTAACGATCCCGTTCTAGCGTTTTCTACCCATGTGGACATCATTTTCACCAAGCCTTCCTTGAAAATACCACATTGCAGTTAAAGGAAACACAGAGGAAAACTCACTTTAGTTGTCGGCTATGGCTACCGCTACATCTGGACAAAAAAAGGAGGCTAGTGAAAAAAAAAAAAAAAGCAGTGCTCATACTTCGCTATGATTGGTTGGTCACGTTCAAAGGAAGAAGCGGCGTTAGCTGCCTGGAGAAAAAAACAAAAGTAGCTGGTACACCTGGACTAAAAAAGCGAGGTTAGTGAAAAAAAAAACAGCACTTCTCATACTTATGCCATGATTGGTTGGTCACGTTCAAAGGATCTGAAGCCCAGATTTAAAAAAAAAAAAAAAAAAACTTCTCATGCATCTGTGCGCAGGCATAGAGCTGCAATTAATAGAATGTGCATTATAGATGATAATCGATCTCTCTCCTCTGGCAGATCCTCAACATTTTTAATCCTTCACGATCTGTATCCTTCACTGTAACAAATTTCTGTAATTTCCCGAAGAACCCGATCCATCAAGTCAATAAAGTGTAAGTAACACGTTATTAGCTTACAAAATTCAAATGTTATTCAAGCGATAACTTCATACAATATAATTTGTCTGTATATCAGACTGGTTTTACGTTTAATTTAAAGAATATGCATGTTGCCAACAGACAGAAGCAGGCAATAGGCGGTGAAGAGGAAGCTGCAAAACCAGCATTTTGGTAAGTATGATGATTCTTTATTTTTGATAGTGACTGTAGTTCACGTTATTTTATTTATCTTAGTCGCGTTTTATCACGGAATATCTACGGGTTGTGGGGCGCAGACTGCACTGTTTTTTACAAGCGTTAGCTAGCGAAAAACTGGTTAAGTTAAGCTAACGCTAGCTGCCTGCATTAGCCCTGTCACCTTCAGGACAGAAGCGATTCCCAGCACATTATCTAAAACCCTCCAGGTTAGAAAACTGTTGGGCGAAAGCCCATTGTTTATAGTTGTCAAGTTACACGTTATGGCATTATGTTACACGTTAGTATGACATTGCAGAGGTACTAAGTCAGGGCGGTTTTCCTCTGTTTTGCAAGCTCAACATGGCAGTTTATGCTGCAGTTACAGTAACACACACGCTTTAAACACTGTGTGAGCTTGAGCTCGGGTAATATTTAACATTGACTCATTAGCTCAGCAGCCACTGTGGCTCTGAGTTTTTATTGGGTTTAATTTGAACTGGAAGAGGGTTGTTGCTAAGAATCTGATATATCCCTGCTCTTAAGTCCAAAATTGTGTCTATTAAAAAGTAAGGTTTTGCTGTCAAACATCAGTCATCTGCATGTGAAAGCGAGAGAGAAAAATATAGAAATTGAATTGAGTACAAATTTAACTAAAGATGTCATAACTTGAATTGTGATTAAGAATGAAATTGTTGACATCTGAAACTGAAGATTATATATAATTAATGTGCCAATATCAGCTATTCTTATTGCATGGAAGTCCAATCAAGCAATCAGTCATCTCTTACAGCTCCACCAAGTGAATCAGTCTGGAGTGGAACCTTGGAGGAATCCATCTGGGCAGAGATAGTTATATCTGATATTGGGTAAGATTATGTTATAGAAAAAAGCACACAATTAACATTGGCTAAGCAGTTAAATTGTTCAACCTCATCAGTAACCAGCCTAATTAAGCATGCATATTTTGCTGTTGAACTGTCCCCTTGCTACAGGTGCAGAGGAAAACCCTGGGCGGTGGCGTTACTGCAGAAGGCACAGTGATCATCACCACACATCTGTGAAGACAATTTTAGGTAAAAATTTGTCTGTTACATTTATATTGCTGAAAATGTTTTCTTGTGTGAGATTTTAAAATTTAACATAGTTGAGATTCAGTACAACATCTGTGCTAATATAGCACCTCAGGTAACTCATGTAAGTTAAGTTTACTATTCTTGCTGTACTAAGTGGATAGCAAAATACTAGTCCATCGTCTTATGTAGTGTATTTTCTAGTCTGTTGCAAAACTAGAGATTAATATGAATTAGTTTAATCTATGGATATGTTCATGTGGAAGGGCAACAGGAAAAGCAACAGAAAGAATATCTAAAAATGCCAAAAGAACAATAATAAAGCAAATGTTTATTTATGTTTAGGTGATGTTCTCATGCCAATGAGCTGGATCACGCGTAGCATTGAGGGACAAGTGGTTGTGGGTCCACACCAGAAAATTGTGGCTGGAATGGCAGTGTTTTTCTCATGCTATTGTGTCTTCAATCTGGTGTACCAAGAGGAGGCCTCGTGCACACTTGAATTCATCAAAAGGTAAGTGCTTCAAAGGGGATGCCAGTGGATTATTATTTAGTTACATTTTCATTATGAATAACATATGGTGTAATTTTATTCAATTCCCTGCATTTCCATTGTATTGCATTGCAAAGCTTCTTTCTGTTTTAGCTTGCATGGATGGAACATCTGCAATTAATGCAAATTTTTGTTTTGAAGTTTTGCATATTTGGAAAAATGTTAAGCTATTCTCCAAAACTTGATGGGTTCTGCTGTCTCTTCAAACAATGTATTTCATTAAATGTCTTTTCTCTGATTTTGTGACTTTAGATGCTTCATCAGGATCAACCCAACCTCTGGCACAAAGATGACCAAGTGGATCAGTCCAGGTAGTGGGAAGGTGCAGAAGAAGAGTAACAACAGTGTCAGCCCTCATGTCTCTGCACTTCTCAAAAGATTAACGGACTATGAATGGCTTTGACTCTGTTGCAAGGAAAATGGCACATGGTATTTCTTTAATAAAATTGTTTTTTTCAAAATAAGCTTTTTACAAGTTACATGTTTGACGTTGCTACACATTTGAGTTGACCATGAATGACTATGCTGCAATGGTCTTGTGCAGTCTGTCCTGGGTTTATGCTTTCCATGCACATGCTTATTGGCTAATAAAAGGAAAGTTACCTTAAGTTTAATACATTTCATACACATCTGGTGTGCAATCACACACCACACTGTATTGAATATAATTGCATAATATAATAAACACTGTATTGAGTCCTAATAAATGTTTTTCATCACTTTTTTCATTTAACAGCTCAAGATAATCTAAAGTAGTGTTGATATATTTTGGATTATCAGCAGCCACAGCGTGCCTAATTTGCTAAATGTGAAAAAAAAGCATTAACTGTGAACCCATTCTACAGTAAGATACTGAATTATGAATAAGTAACAGCTATTTATTGGCAACAGTAGTTGCCAGGGAACTCATGTAATATGAATGGAATACATGATAATATTGTAAACAAATATACAATTAACATACATTGCTGTAATTTATACACAGCAAAAAACTGTAAAACGTGTCCAGTAAATTACTGTAATTATTTTTACATTAATTAACGTAAGTACAGTGTATCGCCCTATCCTACACCGTGTAGGATATGACGTTAATAGATCTATAGGGCACATTCTATTAATTTGCAGCTCTATGCGTGCGCACAGATGCATGAAAGTAGTTTTTTCCTCTGGGCAACTAACATCGCGCTTCCTTTGAACGTGACCAACCAATCATGGCGAAATCTGAGCAGTGCTGTGTTTTATTTTTCCACTAGCCTCGCTTTTTTAGTCCAGGTGTAGCGGCTAGTGTTGTTTTGTTTCCTTGGCAACTAAGGTCGCTCTTCCTTTGAACGTAACCAACCAATCCTGGCCAAGTATGAGCAGTGCTGTTTTTTTTTTTTTTCACTAACCTCCTTTATTAGTCCAGATGTGCCGGGTAGCCATAGCCGACAACGAAAGTGAGTTTCCCTCTGTGTCTCCCTCATCTGCAATGTGGTATTTTCAAGGAAGGCTTTGTGAAAAAGATGTTCAGATGGGATTAAAAGCTACAACTGGATCGTTAGAACTGAAATGAAAGGTGAGTGTGAAACTTGCTGCTGGTGTCAAAATAAGAGTTTTTTCATCATGGAAACACTATTTTAAATTAGAAGAAGCATCTTCAGAGTTTTCCAGTGTGTTTGTGTGATCTGCAGTATGGCATTTTCAGGAAAGCTTTGAACTGAAAATCGCTATAACTGTAATCTGAAGAAGTCAGTTAAAGCTGAATTTTTTTTTTCTTTACTGACCTAGCTTTTTTAGTCACGCTGTAGCTGATAGCCATGGCCGACAACGAAAGTGAGTTTTCCACTGTGTTTCCCTCATCTGCAATTTGGTATTTTCAGGGATGGCTTTGTGAAAAAGAAAGCTGAAAATATTATAACTGTACCGTTAGAGCTGAAATGAAAGGTGATTGTGAAACTACCAGCTGGCGTTAAAATTAGACTTTTTCCAGCATAGAAACACTGTTGTCAACTAGAAGAAGTATTTTGCAGAGTTTTCCAGTATGTTTGTGTGATCCCAAGTATGTGAAATTTTCAAGCAGACGCTGGGAAAAAGACAATCTGAAACAGGGGCTGGAGCGGTAAAATTCTAACGCTAGAATTGAAATGAAAGGTGTGTATGAAATATGTTGCTCGCGTCAAAATAAGATTTTTTCCAGCATGGAAACAGTGTTGTCAACTAGAAGAAGTATTTTGGGGAGTTTTCAAGTGTGTTTCTATTATGTGTAGTATTTGGCATTTTAACAGAAGACGTTGTGATATAGTCGCTCATCTTGTCTGGAAACGCTTATAACTGTAATGTTTGAGCTGAAATGAACGCTGTGCATAAAATATGTTTCTGGCATTAAAATAAGACTTTTTCCAGCATGGAAACAGTGTTGTCAACTGGAAGAAGTATTTTGGAGAGTTTGCCAGTATGTTTGTGTGATCCCAAGTATGTGAAATTTTCAAGCAAACGCTGGGAAAAAGACAATCTGAAACAGGTTGGAGCAGTAAAATTCTAAAGCTAGAGCTGAAATGAAAGGTGTGTATGAAATATGTTGCTCGCGTCAAAATAAGACTTTTTCCAACAGTGTTGTCAACTTAGAAGAAGTATTTTGCAGTGTTGTCAAGTGTGTTTCTATTCTGTGTAGTATTTGGCATTTAACAGTAGACGTTGTGATAAAATCGCTCATCTTGTCTGGAAACGCTTATAACTGTAATGTTTGAGCTGAAATGAATGCTGTGCATAAAATATGTTGCTGGCGTCAAAATTAGACTTTTTCCAGCATGGAAAAACTATTTTACATTAGAAGAAGCATTTTGCAGAGTTTTCTCGTGTGTTTCTGTCATCTGCAGTACCTGGCACTTTCAGGGCAAACGTTGTGAAAAATACTCTCATATGGTTTGGAAGCGCTAAAACTGTACTGTTAGAGCTGAAATGAGCAGTGTGTCTAAAATATGTTGCTGGCGTCAAAATAAGACTTTTTCCAACATGGAAACACTGTTGTCAACTAGAAGAAGTATTTTGCAGAGTTTTCAAGTATGTTTCTGTGATTTGCACTGTGTGGCATTTTCAGGGCACACGCTGTCCCAGAACACACAGAGAATGGCTGGAAACGCTGAAAGCGGCAAGTTTCAGTCAGTTAGTGCTGAAATGAGCGGTGTGTCTAAAATATGTTGCTGGCGTCAAAATAAGACTGTTTCCAGCATGGAAACACTATTTTACATTAGAAGAAGCATTTTGCAGAGTTTTCAAGTATGTTTCTGTGATTTGTACTGTGTGGCATTTTCAGGGCACACGCTGTGAAAAACAGTCTCATATGGCCAGGAACGGTGAAATTTTACCGTTTGAGCTGAAATGACAGCTTTGTATCAAATGTGCTGCTGGCGTCAAAATAAGACTGTTTCCAGCATGGAAACACTATTTTACATTAGAAGAAGCATTTTGCAGAGTTTTTCAAGTATGTTTCTGTGATTTGTACTGTGTGGCATTTTCAGGGCACACGCTGTGAAACAGTCTCTCATATGGCCAGGAACGGTGAAATTTTACCGTTTGAGCTGAAATGACAGCTTTTATCAAATATCAAATGTGCTGCTGGCGTCAAAATAAGACTGTTTCCAGCATGGAAACACTATTTTACATTAGAAGAAGCATTTCAGCAGAGTTTTCAAAGTATGTTTCTGTGATTTGTACTGTGTGGCATTTTCAGGGCACACGCTGTGTCTGAGTCACATATGGCTGGAACGGTTAAAGCGGCAAGTTTCACCAGTTAGTGAGCTGAAATGACAGCTGTTGTATCAAATATGTTGCTGGCGTCAAAATAAGACTGTTTCCAGCATGGAAACACTATTTTACATTAGAAGAAGCATTTTGCAGAGTTTTCAAGTGTGTTTTCTGTGATTTGTACTGTGTGGCATTTCAGGGCAAACGTTGTGAAAAACAGTCTCATATGGCCAGGAACGGTGAAATTTTACCGTTTGAGCTGAAATGACAGCTTTGTATCAAATGTGCTGCTGGCGTCAAAATAAGACTGTTTCCAGCATGGAAACACTATTTTACATTAGAAGAAGCATTTCGCAGAGTTTTCAAGTATGTTTCTGTGATTTGTACTGTGTGGCATGTGGCATTTTCAGGGCTGCGCTGTGAAAAACAGTCTCATATGGCCAGGAGCGGTGAAATTTTACCGTTTGAGCTGAAATGACAGCTTTGTATCAAATGTGCTGCTGGCGTCAAAATAAGACTGTTTCCAGCATGGAAACACTATTTTACATTAGAAGAAGCATTTCGCAGAGTTTTCAAGTATGTTTCTGTGATTTGTACTGTGTGGCATTTTCAGGGCACACGCTGTGTCTGAACACACAGAGAATGGCTGGAAACGCTTAAAACGGCAAGTTTCAGTCAGTTAGTGCTGAAATGAGCAGTGTGTCTAAAATATGTTGCTGCTGCGTCAAAATAAGACTGTTTCCAGCATGGAAACACTATTTTACATTAGAAGAAGCATTTTGCAGAGTTTTCCCGTGTGTTTCTTTCATCTGCAGTACCTGGCACTTTCAGGGCAAACGTTGTGAAAAACAGTCTCATATGGCCAGGAACGGTGACCGTTTGATTTTACCGTTTGAGCTGAAATGACAGCTTTGTATCAAATGTGCTGCTGGCGTCAAAATAAGACTGTTTCCAGCATGGAAACACTATTTTACATTAGAAGAAGCATTTCGCAGAGTTTTCAAGTATGTTTCTGTGATTTGTACTGTGTGGCATTTTCAGGGCACACGCTGTGTCTGAACACACAGAGAGATGGCTGGAAACGCTTAAAACGGCAAGTTTCAGTCAGTTAGTGCTGAAATGAACAGTGTTGTAAAATATGTTGCTGGCGTCAAAATAAGACTGTTTCCAGCATGGAAACACTATTTTACATTAGAAGAAGCATTTCGCAGAGTTTTTCAAGTATGTTTCTGTGATTTGTACTGTGTGGTGCATTTTCAGGGCACACGCTTTCAGGGCACACGCTGTGAAAAACAGTCTCATATGGCCAGGAACGGTGAAATTTTACCGTTTGAGCTGAAATGACAGCTTTGTATCAAATGTGCTGCTGGCGTCAAAATAAGACTGTTTCCAGCATGAAACACTATTTTACATTAGAAGAAGCATTTCGCAGAGTTTTCAAGTATGTTTCTGTGATTTGTACTGTGTGGCATTTTCAGGGCACACGCTGTGAAAAACAGTCTCATATGGCCAGGAACGGTGAAATTTTTCACCGTTTGAGCTGAAATGACAGCTTTGTATCAAATGTGCTGCTGGCGTCAAAATAAGACTGTTTCCAGCATGGAAACACTATTTTACATTAGAAGAAGCATTTCGCAGAGTTTTTCAAGTATGTTTCTGTGATTTGTACTGTGTGGCATTTTCAGGGCACACGCTGTGTCTGAACACACAGAGAATGGCTGGAAACGCTTAAAACGGCAAATTTCAGTCAGTTAGTGCTGAAATGAACGGTGTTTCTAAAATATGTTGCTGGCGTCAAAATAAGACTGTTTCCAGCATGGAAACACTATTTTACATTAGAAGAAGCATTTTGCAGAGTTTTTTCCCGTGTGTTTCTTTCATCTGCAGTACCTGGCACTTTCAGGGCAAACGTTGTGAAAAACAGTCTCATATGGCCAGGAACGGTGAAATTTTACCGTTTGAGCTGAAATGACAGCTTTGTATCAAATGTGCTGCTGGCGTCAAAATAAGACTGTTTCCAGCATGGAAACACTATTTTACATTAGAAGAAGCATTTCGCAGAGTTTTTTCAAATATGTTTCTGTGATTTGTACTGTGTGGCATTTTCAGGGCACACGCTGTGTCTGAACACACAGAGAATGGCTGGAAACGCTTAAAACGGCAAATTTCAGTCAGTTAGTGCTGAAATGAACAGTGTTGTCTAAAATATGTTGCTGGCGTCAAAATAAGACTGTTTCCAGCATGGAAACACTATTTTACATTAGAAGAAGCATTTCGCAGAGTTTTCAAGTATGTTTCTGTGATTTGTACTGTGTGGCATTTTCAGGGCACACGCTGTGTCTGAACACACAGTCTCATATGGCCAGGAACGGTGAAATTTTACCGTTTGAGCTGAAATGACAGCTTTGTATCAAATGTGCTGCTGGCGTCAAAATAAGACTGTTTCCAGCATGGAAACACTATTTTACATTAGAAGAAGCATTTTGCAGAGTTTTCAAGTATGTTTCTGTGATTTGTACTGTGTGGCATTTTCAGGGCACACGCTGTGAAAAACAGTCTCATATGGCCAGGAACGGTGAAAAATTTTCACCGTTTGAGCTGAAATGACAGCTTTGTATCAAATGTGCTGCTGGCGTCAAAATAAGACTGTTTCCAGCATGGAAACACTATTTTACATTAGAAGAAGCATTTCGCAGAGTTTTTCAAGTATGTTTCTGTGATTTGTACTGTGTGGCATTTTCAGGGCACACGCTGTGTGAAAACACAGAGAATGCTGGAATGGCCAGGAAAGCGGTGAAATTTTACCGTTTGAGCTGAAATGACAGCTTTGTATCAAATGTGCTGCTGGCGTCAAAATAAGACTGTTTCCAGCATGGAAACACTATTTTACATTAGAAGAAGCATTTCGCAGAGTTTTCAAGTATGTTTCTGTGATTTGTACTGTGTGGCATTTTCAGGGCACACGCTGTGTCTGAAACACAGTCTCATATGGCCAGGAACGGTGAAATTTTACCGTTTGAGCTGAAATGACAGCTTTGTCTCAAATGTGCTGCTGGCGTCAAAATAAGACTGTTTCCAGCATGGAAACACTATTTTACATTAGAAGAAGCATTTTGCAGAGTTTTTTCAAGTATGTTTCTGTGATTTGTACTGTGTGGCATTTTCAGGGCACACGCTGTGAAAAAGACACACATATGGCCAGGCTTAAAATGTGCAATTTTCACCGTTTGAGCTGAAATGACAGCTTTGTATCAAATGTGCTGCTGGCGTCAAAATAAGACTGTTTCCAGCATGGAAACACTATTTTACATTAGAAGAAGCATTTTGCAGAGTTTTCAAGTGTGTTTCTGTCATCTGTACTGTGTGGCATTTTCAGGGCACACGCTGTGAAAAACAGTCTCATATGGCCAGGAACGGTGAAATTTTACCGTTTGAGCTGAAATGACAGCTTTGTATCAAATGTGCTGCTGGCGTCAAAATAAGACTGTTTCCAGCATGGAAACACTATTTTACATTAGAAGAAGCATTTCGCAGAGTTTTCAAGTATGTTTCTGTGATTTGTACTGTGTGGCATTTTCAGGGCACACGCTGTGTCTGAACACACAGAGAATGGCTGGAAACGCTTAAAACGGCAAGTTTCAGTCAGTTAGTGCTGAAATGAACGGTGTTTCTAAAATATGTTGCTGGCGTCAAAATAAGACTGTTTCCAGCATGGAAACACTATTTTACATTAGAAGAAGCATTTTGCAGAGTTTTCAAGTATGTTTCTGTGATTTGTACTGTGTGGCATTTTCAGGGCACACGCGTTGTGAAAAACAGTCTCATATGGCCAGGAACGGTGAAATTTTACCGTTTGAGCTGAAATGACAGCTTTGTATCAAATGTGCTGCTGGCGTCAAAATAAGACTGTTTCCAGCATGGAAACACTATTTTACATTAGAAGAAGCATTTCGCAGAGTTTTCAAGTATGTTTCTGTGATTTGTACTGTGTGGCATTTTCAGGGCACACGCTGTGTCTGAACACACAGAGAATGGCTGGAAACGCTTAAAACGGCAAGTTTCAGTCAGTTAGTGCTGAAATGAACGGTGTGTCTAAAATATGTTGCTGGCGTCAAAATAAGACTGTTTCCAGCATGGAAACACTATTTTACATTAGAAGAAGCATTTCGCAGAGTTTTTCAAGTATGTTTCTGTGATTTGTACTGTGTGGCATTTTCAGGGCACACGCTGTGAAAACAGTCTCATATGGCCAGGAACGGTGAAATTTTACCGTTTGAGCTGAAATGACAGCTTTGTATGAAAATGTGCTGCTGGCGTCAAAATAAGACTGTTTCCAGCATGGAAACACTATTTTACATTAGAAGAAGCATTTTGTACTGTGTGGCATTTTCAGGGCACACGCTGTGTCTGAACACACAGAGAATGGCTGGAAACGCTTAAAACGGCAAGTTTCAGTCAGTTAGTGCTGAAATGACAGGTGTGTCTAAATGTGCTGCTGGCGTCAAAATAAGACTGTTTCCAGCATGGAAACACTATTTTACATTAGAAGAAGCATTTCGCAGAGTTTTCAAGTATGTTTCTGTGATTTGTACTGTGGGCATTTTCAGGGCACACGCTGTGAAAAACAGTCTCATATGGCCAGGAACGGTGAAATTTTACCGTTTGAGCTGAAATGACAGCTTTGTATCAAATGTGCTGCTGGCGTCAAAATAAGACTGTTTCCAGCATGGAAACACTATTTTACATTAGAAGAAGCATTTCGCAGAGTTTTCAAGTATGTTTCTGTGATTTGTACTGTGTGGCATTTTCAGGGCACACGCTGTGTCCCAACACACAGAGAATGGCTGGAAACGCTTAAAACGGCAAGTTTCAGTCAGTTAGTGCTGAAATGAACGGTGTGTCTAAAATATGTTGCTGGCGTCAAAATAAGACTGTTTCCAGCATGGAAACACTATTTTACATTAGAAGAAGCATTTCGCAGAGTTTTCAAGTATGTTTCTGTGATTTGTACTGTGTGGCATTTTCAGGGCACACGCTGTGAAAAACAGTCTCATATGGCCAGGAACGGTGAAATTTTACCGTTTGAGCTGAAATGACAGCTTTGTATCAAATGTGCTGCTGGCGTCAAAATAAGACTGTTTCCAGCATGGAAACACTATTTTACATTAGAAGAAGCATTTTGCAGAGTTTTCAAGTATGTTTCTGTGATTTGTACTGTGTGGCATTTTCAGGGCACACGCTGTGAAAAACAGTCTCATATGGCCAGGAACGGTGAAATTTTACCGTTTGAGCTGAAATGACAGCTTTGTATCAAATGTGCTGCTGGCGTCAAAATAAGACTGTTTCCAGCATGGAAACACTATTTTACATTAGAAGAAGCATTTCGCAGAGTTTTCAAGTATGTTTCTGTGATTTGTACTGTGTGGCATTTTCAGGGCACACGCTGTGTCTGAACACACAGAGAATGGCTGGAAACGCTTAAAACGGCAAGTTTCAGTCAGTTAGTGCTGAAATGAACGGTGTTTCTAAAATATGTTGCTGGCGTCAAAATAAGACTGTTTCCAGCATGGAAACACTATTTTACATTAGAAGAAGCATTTCGCAGAGTTTTCAAGTTTTTCTGTGATTTGTAGTATGTTTCTGTGATTTGTACTGTGTGGCATTTTCAGGGCACACGCTGTGAAAAACAGTCTCATATGGCCAGGAACGGTGAAATTTTACCGTTTGAGCTGAAATGACAGCTTTGTATCAAATGTGCTGCTGGCGTCAAAATAAGACTGTTTCCAGCATGGAAACACTATTTTACATTAGAAGAAGCATTTCGCAGAGTTTTCAAGTATGTTTCTGTGATTTGTACTGTGTGGCATTTTCAGGGCACACGCTGTGTCTGAACACACAGAGAATGGCTGGCGCTTAAAACGGCAAGTTTCAGTCAGTTAGTGCTGAAATGAACGGTGTTTCTAAAATATGTTGCTGGCGTCAAAATAAGACTGTTTCCAGCATGGAAACACTATTTTACATTAGAAGAAGCATTTCGCAGAGTTTTCAAGTATGTTTCTGTGATTTGTACTGTGTGGCATTTTCAGGGCACACGCTGTGAAAAACAGTCTCATATGGCCAGGAACGGTGAAATTTTACCGTTTGAGCTGAAATGACAGCTTTGTATCAAATGTGCTGCTGGCGTCAAAATAAGACTGTTTCCAGCATGGAAACACTATTTTACATTAGAAGAAGCATTTCGCAGAGTTTTCAAGTATGTTTCTGTGATTTGTACTGTGTGGCATTTTCAGGGCACACTGTGTCCCAGACACACAGAGAGATGGCTGGAAACGCTTAAAACGGCAAGTTTCAGTCAGTTAGTGCTGAAATGAACGGTGTTTCTAAAATATGTTGCTGGCGTCAAAATAAGACTGTTTCCAGCATGGAAACACTATTTTACATTAGAAGAAGCATTTCGCAGAGTTTTCAAGTATGTTTCTGTGATTTGTACTGTGTGGCATTTTCAGGGCACACGCTGTGAAAAACAGTCTCATATGGCCAGGAACGGTGAAATTTTACCGTTTGAGCTGAAATGACAGCTTTGTATCAAATGTGCTGCTGGCGTCAAAATAAGACTGTTTCCAGCATGGAAACACTATTTTACATTAGAAGAAGCATTTCGCAGAGTTTTCAAGTATGTTTCTGTGATTTGTACTGTGTGGCATTTTCAGGGCACACGCTGTGTCTGAACACACAGAGAATGGCTGGAAACGCTTAAAACGGCAAGTTTCAGTCAGTTAGTGCTGAAATGAACGGTGTGTCTAAAATATGTTGCTGGCGTCAAAATAAGACTGTTTCCAGCATGGAAACACTATTTTACATTAGAAGAAGCATTTCGCAGAGTTTTCAAGTATGTTTCTGTGATTTGTACTGTGTGGCATTTTCAGGGCACACGCTGTGAAAAACAGTCTCATATGGCCAGGAACGGTGAAATTTTACCGTTTGAGCTGAAATGACAGCTTTGTATCAAATGTGCTGCTGGCGTCAAAATAAGACTGTTTCCAGCATGGAAACACTATTTTACATTAGAAGAAGCATTTCGCAGAGTTTTCAAGTATGTTTCTGTGATTTGTACTGTGTGGCATTTTCAGGGCACACGCTGTGTCTGACACACAGAGATGGCTGGAAACGCTTAAAACGGCAAGTTTCAGTCAGTTAGTGCTGAAATGAACGGTGTGTCTAAAATATGTTGCTGGCGTCAAAATAAGACTGTTTCCAGCATGGAAACACTATTTTACATTAGAAGAAGCATTTCGCAGAGTTTTCAAGTATGTTTCTGTGATTTGTACTGTACCTGGCATTTTCAGGGCACACGCTGTGTGAAAAACAGTCTCATATGGCCAGGAACGGTGAAATTTTACCGTTTGAGCTGAAATGACAGCTTTGTATCAAATGTGCTGCTGGCGTCAAAATAAGACTGTTTCCAGCATGGAAACACTATTTTACATTAGAAGAAGCATTTCGCAGAGTTTTCAAGTATGTTTCTGTGATTTGTACTGTGTGGCATTTTCAGGGCACACGCTGTGTCTGAACACACAGAGAATGGCTGGGAACGGTGAAAACGGCAAGTTTCAGTCAGTTAGTGCTGAAATGAACGGTGTGTCTAAAATATGTTGCTGGCGTCAAAATAAGACTGTTTCCAGCATGGAAACACTATTTTACATTAGAAGAAGCATTTCGCAGAGTTTTCAAGTATGTTTCTGTGATTTGTACTGTGTGGCATTTTCAGGGCACACGCTGTGAAAAACAGTCTCATATGGCCAGGAACGGTGAAATTTTACCGTTTGAGCTGAAATGACAGCTTTGTATCAAATGTGCTGCTGGCGTCAAAATAAGACTGTTTCCAGCATGGAAACACTATTTTACATTAGAAGAAGCATTTCGCAGAGTTTTCAAGTATGTTTCTGTGATTTGTACTGTGTGGCATTTTCAGGGCACACGCTGTGTCTGAACACACAGAGAATGGCTGGAAACGCTTAAAACGGCAAGTTTCAGTCAGTTAGTGCTGAAATGAACGGTGTGTCTAAAATATGTTGCTGGCGTCAAAATAAGACTGTTTCCAGCATGGAAACACTATTTTACATTAGAAGAAGCATTTCGCAGAGTTTTCAAGTATGTTTCTGTGATTTGTACTGTGTGGCATTTTCAGGGCAAACGCTGTGAAAAACAGTCTCATATGGCCAGGAACGGTGAAATTTTACCGTTTGAGCTGAAATGACAGCTTTGTATCAAATGTGCTGCTGGCGTCAAAATAAGACTGTTTCCAGCATGGAAACACTATTTTACATTAGAAGAAGCATTTCGCAGAGTTTTCAAGTATGTTTCTGTGATTTGTACTGTGTGGCATTTTCAGGGCACACGCTGTGTCTGAACACACAGAGAATGGCTGGAAACGCTTAAAACGGCAAGTTTCAGTCAGTTAGTGCTGAAATGAAGCGGTGTTTCTAAAATATGTTGCTGGCGTCAAAATAAGACTGTTTCCAGCATGGAAACACTATTTTACATTAGAAGAAGCATTTCGCAGAGTTTTTCAAGTATGTTTCTGTGATTTGTACTGTGTGGCATTTTCAGGGCACACGCTGTGTCTTTCAGTCTCATATGGCCAGGAAAATGTTTCTGTGAGTGAAATTTTACCGTTTGAGCTGAAATGACAGCTTTGTATCAAATATGCTGCTGGCGTCAAAATAAGACTGTTTCCAGCATGGAAACACTATTTTACATTAGAAGAAGCATTTCGCAGAGTTTTCAAGTATGTTTCTGTGATTTGTACTGTGGCATTTTCAGGGCACACGCTGTGAAAAACAGTCTCATATGGCCAGGAACGGTGAAATTTTACCGTTTGAGCTGAAATGACAGCTTTGTATCAAATGTGCTGCTGGCGTCAAAATAAGACTGTTTCCAGCATGGAAACACTATTTTACATTAGAAGAAGCATTTCGCAGAGTTTTCAAGTATGTTTCTGTGATTTGTATTGTGTGGCATTTTCAGGGCACACGCTGTGTCCCAGACACACAGAGAATGGCTGGAAACGCTTAAAACGGCAAGTTTCAGTCAGTTAGTGCTGAAATGAACGGTGTTTCTAAAATATGTTGCTGGCGTCAAAATAAGACTGTTTCCAGCATGGAAACACTATTTTACATTAGAAGAAGCATTTTGCAGAGTTTTCAAGTATGTTTCTGTGATTTGTACTGTGTGGCATTTTCAGGGCACACGTTGTGAAAAACAGTCTCATATGGCCAGGAACGGTGAAATTTTACCGTTTGAGCTGAAATGACAGCTTTGTATCAAATGTGCTGCTGGCGTCAAAATAAGACTTTTTCCAGCATGGAAACACTATTTTACATTAGAAGAAGCATTTCGCAGAGTTTTCAAGTATGTTTCTGTGATTTGTACTGTGTGGCATTTTCAGGGCACACGCTGTGTCTGAACACACAGAGAATGGCTGGAAACGCTTAAAGCGGCAAGTTTCAGTCAGTTAGTGCTGAAATGAACGGTGTTTCTAAAATATGTTGCTGGCGTCAAAATAAGACTGTTTCCAGCATGGAAACACTATTTTACATTAGAAGAAGCATTTCGCAGAGTTTTCAAGTATGTTTCTGTCATCTGCAGTACCTGGCACTTTCTGGGCAAACGTTGTGAAAAACAGTCTCATATGGCCAGGAACGGTGAAATTTTACCGTTTGAGCTGAAATGACAGCTTTGTATCAAATGTGCTGCTGGCGTCAAAATAAGACTGTTTCCAGCATGGAAACACTATTTTACATTAGAAGAAGCATTTCGCAGAGTTTTCAAGTATGTTTCTGTGATTTGTACTGTGTGGCATTTTCAGGGCACACGCTGTGTCTGAACACACAGAGAATGGCTGGAAACGCTTAAAACGGCAAGTTTCAGTCAGTTAGTGCTGAAATGAACGGTGTTTCTAAAATATGTTGCTGGCGTCAAAATAAGACTGTTTCCAGCATGGAAACACTATTTTACATTAGAAGAAGCATTTTGCAGAGTTTTCAAGTATGTTTCTTTCATCTGTAGTACCTGGCATTTTCAGGGCACACGCTGTGAAAAAACAGTCTCATATGGCCAGGAACGGTGAAATTTTACCGTTTGAGCTGAAATGACAGCTTTGTATCAAATGTGCTGCTGGCGTCAAAATAAGACTGTTTCCAGCATGGAAACACTATTTTACATTAGAAGAAGCATTTCGCAGAGTTTTCAAGTATGTTTCTGTGATTTGTACTGTGTGGCATTTTCAGGGCACACGCTGTGTCTGAACACACAGAGAATGGCTGGAAACGCTTAAAACGGCAAGTTTCAGTCAGTTAGTGCTGAAATGAACGGTGTTTCTAAAATATGTTGCTGGCGTCAAAATAAGACTGTTTCCAGCATGGAAACACTATTTTACATTAGAAGAAGCATTTCGCAGAGTTTTCAAGTATGTTTCTGTGATTTGTACTGTGTGGCATTTTCAGGGCACACGCTGTGTCTGAAACACACAGTCTCATGGATGGCCAGGAACGGTGAAATTTTACCGTTTGAGCTGAAATGACAGCTTTGTATCAAATGTGCTGCTGGCGTCAAAATAAGACTGTTTCCAGCATGGAAACACTATTTTACATTAGAAGAAGCATTTCGCAGAGTTTTTCAAGTATGTTTCTGTGATTTGTACTGTGTGGCATTTTCAGGGCACACGCTGTGTCTGAACACACAGAGAATGGCTGGAAACGCTTAAAACGGCAAGTTTCAGTCAGTTAGTGCTGAAATGAACGGTGTTTCTAAAATATGTTGCTGGCGTCAAAATAAGACTGTTTCCAGCATGGAAACACTATTTTACATTAGAAGAAGCATTTCGCAGAGTTTTCAAGTATGTTTCTGTGATTTGTACTGTACCTGGCATTTTCAGGGCACACGCTGTGAAAAACAGTCTCATATGGCCAGGAACGGTGAAATTTTACCGTTTGAGCTGAAATGACAGCTTTGTATCAAATGTGCTGCTGGCGTCAAAATAAGACTGTTTCCAGCATGGAAACACTATTTTACATTAGAAGAAGCATTTCGCAGAGTTTTCAAGTATGTTTCTGTGATTTGTACTGTGGCATTTTCAGGGCACACGCTGTGTCCCAACACACAGAGAATGGCTGGAAACGCTTAAAACGGCAAAATTTCAGTCAGTTAGTGCTGAAATGAACGGTGTTTCTAAAATATGTTGCTGGCGTCAAAATAAGACTGTTTCCAGCATGGAAACACTATTTTACATTAGAAGAAGCATTTCGCAGAGTTTTCAAGTATGTTTCTGTGATTTGTACTGTGTGGCATTTTCAGGGCACACGCTGTGTCTGAACACACAGAGAATGGCTGGAAACGCTTAAAACGGCAAGTTTCAGTCAGTTAGTGCTGAAATGAGCGGTGTTTCTAAAATATGTTGCTGGCGTCAAAATAAGACTGTTTCCAGCATGGAAACACTATTTTACATTAGAAGAAGCATTTCGCAGAGTTTTTCAAGTATGTTTCTGTGATTTGTACTGTGTGGCATTTTCAGGGCACACGCTGTGAAAAACAGTCTCATATGGCCAGGAACGGTGAAATTTTACCGTTTGAGCTGAAATGACAGCTTTGTATCAAATGTGCTGCTGGCGTCAAAATAAGACTGTTTCCAGCATGGAAACACTATTTTACATTATAGAAGAAGCATTTCGCAGAGTTTTCAAGTATGTTTCTGTGATTTGTACTGTGTGGCATTTTCAGGGCACACGCTGTGTCTGAACACAGTCTCATATGGCTGGAGGAAAAGCGGCAAATTTCAGTCAGTTAGAGCTGAAATGACAGCTTTTTCTAAAATATGTTGCTGGCGTCAAAATAAGACTGTTTCCAGCATGGAAACACTATTTTACATTAGAAGAAGCATTTCGCAGAGTTTTCAAGTATGTTTCTGTGATTTGTACTGTGTGGCATTTTCAGGGCACACGCTGTGTCTGAACACACAGAGATGGCTGGAAACGCTTAAAAGCGGCAAGTTTCAGTCAGTTAGTGCTGAAATGAACGGTGTTTCTAAAATATGTTGCTGGCGTCAAAATAAGACTGTTTCCAGCATGGAAACACTATTTTACATTAGAAGAAGCATTTTGCAGAGTTTTCAAGTATGTTTCTGTGATTTGTAGTGTGGCATTTTCAGGGCACACGCTGTGAAAAACAGTCTCATATGGCCAGGAACGGTGAAATTTTACCGTTTGAGCTGAAATGACAGCTTTGTATCAAATGTGCTGCTGGCGTCAAAATAAGACTGTTTCCAGCATGGAAACACTATTTTACATTAGAAGAAGCATTTCGCAGAGTTTTCAAGTATGTTTCTGTGATTTGTACTGTGTGGCATTTTCAGGGCACACGCTGTGTCTGAACACACAGAGAATGGCTGGAAGCGCTTAAAACAGCAAGTTTCAGTCAGTTAGTGCTGAAATGAGCAGTGTTTCTAAAATATGTTGCTGGCGTCAAAATAAGACTGTTTCCAGCATGGAAACACTATTTTACGATAGAAGAAGCATTTCGCAGAGTTTTCAAGTATGTTTCTGTGATTTGTACTGTGTGGCATTTTCAGGGCACACGCTGTGTCTGAGACACACAGAGAATGGCTGGAAACGCTTAAAACGGCAAGTTTCAGTCAGTTAGTGCTGAAATGAACGGTGTTTCTAAAATATGTTGCTGGCGTCAAAATAAGACTGTTTCCAGCATGGAAACACTATTTTACATTAGAAGAAGCATTTCGCAGAGTTTTCAAGTATGTTTCTGTGATTTGTACTGTGTGGCATTTTCAGGGCACACGCTGTGAAAAACAGTCTCATATGGCCAGGAACGGTGAAATTTTACCGTTTGAGCTGAAATGACAGCTTTGTATCAAATGTGCTGCTGGCGTCAAAATAAGACTGTTTCCAGCATGGAAACACTATTTTACATTAGAAGAAGCATTTCGCAGAGTTTTCAAGTATGTTTCTGTGATTTGTACTGTGTGGCATTTTCAGGGCACACGCTGTGTCCCAGAACACACAGAGAATGGCTGGAAACGCTTAAAAGCGGCAAGTTTCAGTCAGTTAGTGCTGAAATGAGCGGTGTTTCTAAAATATGTTGCTGGCGTCAAAATAAGACTGTTTCCAGCATGGAAACACTATTTTACATTAGAAGAAGCATTTCGCAGAGTTTTCAAGTATGTTTCTGTGATTTGTACTGTGTGGCATTTTCAGGGCACACGCTGTGGCAACACAGTCTCATATGGCCAGGAACGGTGAAATTTTACCGTTTGAGCTGAAATGACAGCTTTGTATCAAATGTGCTGCTGGCGTCAAAATAAGACTGTTTCCAGCATGGAAACACTATTTTACATTAGAAGAAGCATTTACATGAGTTTTCAAGTATGTTTCTGTGATTTGTACTGTGTGGCATTTTCAGGGCACACGCTGTGTCTGAACACACAGAGAATGGCTGGAAGCGCTTAAAAGCGGCAAGTTTCAGTCAGTTAGTGCTGAAATGAGCGGTGTTTCTAAAATATGTTGCTGGCGTCAAAATAAGACTGTTTCCAGCATGGAAACACTATTTTGATAGAAGAAGCATTTCGCAGAGTTTTCAAGTATGTTTCTGTGATTTGTACTGTGTGGCATTTTCAGGGCTGCGCTGTGTCTGAACACACTCAGAATGGCTGGAGGAGCAGCAAAGCGGCAAGTTTCAGTCAGTTAGTGCTGAAATGACAGTGTTTCTAAAATATGTTGCTGGCGTCAAAATAAGACTGTTTCCAGCATGGAAACACTATTTTACGATAGAAGAAGCATTTACTGCAGAGTTTTCAAGTATGTTTCTGTGATTTGTACTGTGTGGCATTTTCAGGGCACTGCGCTGTGTCTGAACACACAGAGAATGGCTGGAAACGCTTAAAGCGGCAAGTTTCAGTCAGTTAGTGCTGAAATGAGCGGTGTTTCTAAAATATGTTGCTGGCGTCAAAATAAGACTGTTTCCAGCATGGAAACACTATTTTACGATAGAAGAAGCATTTTGCAGAGTTTTCCCCGTGTGTTTCTTTCATCTGCAGTACCTGGCACTTTCAGGGCAAGCGTTGTGAAACACAGTCTCATATGGCCAGGAGCGGTGAAATTTTACCGTTTGAGCTGAAATGACAGCTTTGTATCAAATGTGCTGCTGGCGTCAAAATAAGACTGTTTCCAGCATGGAAACACTATTTTACATTAGAAGAAGCATTTACGCAGAGTTTTCAAGTATGTTTCTGTGATTTGTACTGTGTGGCATTTTCAGGGCACACGCTGTGTCTGAACACACAGAGAATGGCTGGAAACGCTTAAAGCGGCAAGTTTCAGTCAGTTAGTGCTGAAATGAGCGGTGTTTCTAAAATATGTTGCTGGCGTCAAAATAAGACTGTTTCCAGCATGGAAACACTATTTTACGATAGAAGAAGCATTTCGCAGAGTTTAGGGTTAGGGTTAGGGTTAGGGTTAGGGTTAGGGTTAGGGTTAGGGTTAGGGGTTAGGGTTAGGGTTAGGTTAAGGGGATGAAAACCACCTATCGTCGCCCCCGACGATAACTTCAAAGGTGCATATCTCGGGAACGGAAGGTCGTAGAGACATGAAACCACCTTGTACCCCCTATTTTCGGGTACAGGGCTTTCCATTGGTACCACCCTCGAGCCTGTACAACGTTCGAGTCCGGAGATATGGCCGAAATAAAGTTTGTTTTCCTGTATCTCCGGACAGGAAGGTCGTAGAAAGTCGTGGGTGGTACCGTTGGATGCAGAATGGTCGAATTATATTAGACGAACGTGGTTTCCAAGTGTCTAGGATGTACGGTTCAGGGAGTTATTCAAGAAAAACGCTCGTCCAATCAGATCGCAGCATCACGAACCTGAGTGGAAAAATGACTAAGTGTCACAGCCGAAAAACTTCCTCCAGAAAGTAGTTAGGAGCACGTTTCAGACCATTTGGAGTCGATTGGTAGTGATTTTTGCGAGATGTTTTTCAAAATCATATATGGAGTTAGGGTTAGGGTTAGGGTTAGGTGTGGGTTTTTTCTCTTTAAAATAAATAGGGTTAGGGTTAGGGTTAGGATTATTAATTAGGGTTGGGGCTAGGGTTAGGGTTAGGGTTAGGGTTAGGGTTAGGGTTAGGGTAAGGGGATGAAAACCACCTATAAATGCGCCCCGACGATAACTTCAAAGTGCATATCTCGGGAACGGAAGGTCGTAGAGACATGAAACCACCTTGTACCCCCTATTTTCGGGTACGGGCTTTCCATTGGTACCACCCTCGAGCCTGTACAACGTTCGAGTCCGGAGATATGGCCGAAATAAAGTTTGTTTTCCTGTATCTCCGGACAGGAAGGTCGTAGAGAGTCGTGGGTGGTACCGTTGGATGCAGAATGTTCGAATTATATTAGACGAACGTGGTTTCCAAGTGTCTAGGATGTACGGTTCGGGAGTTATTCAAGAAAAACGCTCGTCCAATCAGATCGCAGCATGCGAACCTGAGTGGAAAAATGACTAAGTGTCACAGCCGAAAAACTTCCTCCAGAAAGTAGTTAGGAGCACGTTTCAGACCATTTGGAGTCGATTGGTAGTGATTTTGGCGAGATGTTTTTCAAAATCATATATGGAGATCTACATGCAATAAGTAGGGTTAGGGTTAGGTGTGGGTTTTTTTTCTCTTTAAAATAAATAATTAAAGTGGTTAGGGTTAGGATTATTAATTAGGGTTAGGGTTAGGGTTAGGGTTAAGGGGATGAAAACCACCTATCGTCAGGGTTAGGGTTAGGGTTAGGGTTAGGGGTTAGGTTGAGGAGTTGAACCTATCTCCCTCTAAGAGAAACAGGAGAATGCACTGTCCTTCGACTCTAAAGCAACTATCGCCCCGGACTTTCTTTTTTCTCTCTTCTTTTCTTCTTCTTTTCTTTTTTCTAATATTTTAAAAACTTTCTTTTTTTCTTTCAGCGTTCAAAAAATTAGCCTTAGTTAGCTTATCTGTAGTTAGTTTTCTTGCTGCTTGGTTTTCTTAAATAATGGCGTCTTTGCCTTCTTTTCTTCATTTTCGTCTTCTTCTTTGCTTAGGTTTTCTTCTTTGCTAAGGCATTGTTCTTCTTAATTTAGTTTTCTAATTTCTGGTGCTTCTGAGGGCAGCGTTTGACCTTAGTTAGCCTTCCTCAGGCCCTAACACCTTCTCTTTAAGCTTGTTAATTTGCTTTTGCCAATTCTTGGCGGGTTAGGGTTAGGGTTAGGGTTAGGGTTAGGTTGAGGAGTTGAACCTATCTCCCTCTAAGAGGAAACAGGAGAATGCACTGTCCTTCGACTCTAAACAGCGCTGTAAGCCCGGAGTTCCCCAATAAAAATTAGCCACAATTAGCTTCCAATCTTACTTTAGTTAGTGTCTTCAGTTTGTTTTGTTAGCTTAATTTAGCTTTACTTGTTTTTAGTTTGCTGTTTTAGCCTTTAATTAGCTTAGCCAGCGTTCAAAAATTAGCCTTAGTTAGCTTATCTGTAGTTAGTTTTCTTGCTGCTTGGTTTTTCTTAAGTAATAGGCGTCTTTGCCTTCTTTTCTTCATTTTAAATCTTCTTCTTTGCTTAGGTTTTCTTCTTTGCTAAGGCATTCTTCTTCTTAATTTAGTTTTCTAATTTCTGGTGCTTCTGAGACAGCGTTTGACCTTAGTTAGCCTTCCTCAGGCCCTAGCACCTTCTCTTTAAGCTTGTTAATTTGCTTTTGCCAATTCTTCGCTTGACTCTTGCTTTATATACCCTTTTGCTCCGCCCCCTAAGTTTTAGTTTCCAATTTTTAGGTTTAAAATTCCTACTCTGTTTTGTTTTAGAATCCAATTAACCCTTCCTTCCTTTTTACCTTAAACCAACCCTACCTTCATTTACCTCTATCTGTCTCGGATTATGTTCTTCCATTTCTGGGTATAAACTTATTTGTTTTATTTATTTATTTTGCTTTCTTATGCAGGGGACCATTGACTAACATATCCGTAGAGATCCAGGGTTAGGGTTAGAATAGGGATAGGGCTTAGGGTTAGGGTTAGGCACACCAACAATGGGGTTATGGTTAGGGTTAGGGGAGGATTAGGGTTAGGGTTAGGGGCTCCGGGCGAGGGTTAGGTGAGGTCAAGCCTGCTCTCCACTGAAGGAGTGCAGGAGGTGCAGCTCCTTTTACTCTGGTCTGACTGCTGGGGCCCTGGGCGGCCCCTGAAAAAATTAGCCAATACTTAGCTTTCTGTTAGACATAGTTTTGCCTTTTTAGTTGAGTTTCTCCAATAAGTTAAGTTAAGCGTAGTCATTGTTTCAAAAAATTAGCCATGTTTAGCTTTATCTGTGTTTAGTTTTAGTTGTAGCTTCTTTACGTTAGCTTACTCTTAGCTTTCTTGCTTTTATCTTCTTTGTTTAGCTTCTCTTAGCTTTCTAGCTTGCTTGCTTTTCTTTACTTTGCTTTCTTTAGCTTCTTTTGCTTTCTTTAGCTTTGTCTTGCATGGCGTTTAGCTTGTTTTAGCTTAATTTAGAGGTGCCTCCGGGGAGTTACGTTTAAACATGTTTGTGCCTTCTTCAGACCAAAGCACCTTCTCTGTCGCTGTCAAATTCGCTTCTGCCAAATTTCTGTTGACTTCGCTTTAATAGTCCCTTCGCTCCACCCACTTTTCCTTTTGTTATCAATGTTTAGGTTTAAATTCCCTTCTCTTTTTTTGTTTTGAGTTCAATTAACCCTTCCTTCTGCTTTTCCTTTAAAAAACCCTTCCTTCATTTACGTCTATCTAGTTTTGGATTATGCTCTTCCTTTTATAGGGTTTTATTTCTTTGGCTTTTCTTGCCTCTTTATTTCTTTGTTTCTTTATTTCTTACTTTGGCTTATTTCCTTAATTAGCATATCCACAAGTAGATTCACGGTTAGGGTTAGGGCAGGGGGCTAGGGGTTAGGGTTAGGCACACCAACTAGGGTTATGGTTAAGGTTTAGGGTTGGGGAGGATTAGGGTTAGGGGCTGGGGCTCCAGGGCCACAGCACAGTTACCAAGAGGATCTGGCTAGGTTGGTGAGGTCAAAGCCTGCTCTCCACTGAAGGAGTGCAGGAGGTGCAACTCCTTTACTCTGGTCTGACTGCTGGGGCCCTGGGCGGCCCCTGAAAAAATTAGCCAATACTTAGCTTTCTGTTAGACATAGTTTTGCCTTTTTAGTTGAGTTTCTCCAATAAGTTAAGTTAAGCGTAGTCATTGTTTCAAAAAATTAGCCATGTTTAGCTTTATCTGTGTTTAGTTTTAGTTGTAGCTTCTTTCGTTAGCTTACTCTTAGCTTTCTTGCTTTTATCTTCTTTGTTTAGCTTCTCTTAGCTTTCTAGCTTGCTTGCTTTTCTTTACTTTGCTTTCTTTAGCTTCTTTTGCTTTCTTTAGCTTTGTCTTGCATGGCGTTTAGCTTGTTTTAAGCTTAATTTAGAGGTGCCTCCGGGGTTACGTTTGGCATGTTTGTGCCTTCTTCAGACCAAGCACCTTCTCTGTAAGCTGTCAAATTAAGCTTCTGCCAAATTTCTGTTGACTCGCTTTAATAGTCCCTTTCGCTCCACCCACTTTTCCTTTTTGTTATCAATGTTTAGGTTTAAATTCCCTTCTCTTTTTTTGTTTTGAGTTCAATTAACCCTTCCTTCTGCTTTTCCCTTTGCGAAAACCCTTCCTTCATTTACGTCTATCTAGTTTTGGATTATGCTCTTCCTTTTATAGGGTTTTATTTCTTTGGCTTTTCTTGCCTCTTTATTTCTTTGTTTCTTTATTTCTTACTTTGGCTTATTTCCTTAATTAGCATATCCACAAGTAGATTCACGGTTAGGGTTAGGGCAGGGGGGCTAGGGGGTTAGGGTTAGGCACACCAACTAGGGTTATGGTTAAGGTTAGGGTTGGGGAGGATTAGGGTTAGGGCTGGGGCTCAACAGTCTCATATGGCCAGGAACGGTGAAATTTTACCGTTTGAGCTGAAATGACAGCTTTGTATCAAATGTGCTGCTGGCGTCAAAATAAGACTTTTTCCAGCATGGAAACACTATTTTACATTAGAAGAAGAATTTCGCAGAGTTTTCAAGTATGTTTCTGTGATTTGTACTATGTGGCATTTTCAGGGCACACGCTGTGTCCCAGACACACAGAGAATGGCTGGAAACGCTTAAAACGGCAAGTTTCAGTCAGTTAATGCTGAAATGAACGGTGTTTCTAAAATATGTTGCTGGCGTCAAAATAAGACTGTTTCCAGCATGGAAACACTATTTTACATTACAAGAAGCATTTTGCAGAGTTTTCCCGTGTGTTTCTTTCATCTGCAGTACCTGGCACTTTCAGGGCAAACGTTGTGAAAAACAGTCTCATATGGCCAGGAACGGTGAAATTTTACCGTTTGAGCTGAAATGACAGCTTTGTATCAAATGTGCTGCTGGCGTCAAAATAAGACTGTTTCCAGCATGGAAACACTATTTTACATTAGAAGAAGCATTTCGCAGAGTTTTCAAGTATGTTTCTGTGATTTGTACTGTGTGGCATTTTCAGGGCACACGCTGTGTCCCAGACACACAGAGAATGGCTGGAAACGCTTAAAACGGCAAGTTTCAGTCAGTTAGTGCTGAAATGAACGGTGTTTCTAAAATATGTTGCTGGCGTCAAAATAAGACTGTTTCCAGCATGGAAACACTATTTTACATTAGAAGAAGCATTTCGCAGAGTTTTCAAGTATGTTTCCGTGATTTGTACTGTGTGGCATTTTCAGGGCACACGCTGTGTCCCAGACACACAGAGAATGGCTGGAAACGCTTAAAAACGGCAAGTTTCAGTCAGTTAGTGCTGAAATGAGCGGTGTTTCTAAAATATGTTGCTGGCGTCAAAATAAGACTGTTTCCAGCATGGAAACACTATTTTACATTAGAAGAAGCATTTTGCAGAGTTTTCCCGTGTGTTTCTTTCATCTGCAGTACCTGGCACTTTCAGGGCAAACGTTGTGAAAAACAGTCTCATATGGCCAGGAACGGTGAAATTTTACCGTTTGAGCTGAAATGACAGCTTTGTATCAAATGTGCTGCTGGCGTCAAAATAAGACTGTTTCCAGCATGGAAACACTATTTTACATTAGAAGAAGCATTTCGCAGAGTTTTCAAGTATGTTTCTGTGATTTGTACTGTGTGGCATTTTCAGGGCACACGCTGTGTCCCAGACACACAGAGAATGGCTGGAAACGCTTAAAACGGCAAGTTTCAGTCAGTTAGTGCTGAAATGTACGGTGTGTCTAAAATATGTTGCTGGCGTCAAAATAAGACTGTTTCCAGCATGGAAACACTATTTTACATTAGAAGAAGCATTTCGCAGAGTTTTCAAGTATGTTTCTGTGATTTGTACTGTGTGGCATTTTCAGGGCACACGCTGTGAAAAACAGTCTCATATGGCCAGGAACGGTGAAATTTTACCGTTTGAGCTGAAATGACAGCTTTGTATCAAATGTGCTGCTGGCGTCAAAATAAGACTGTTTCCAGCATGGAAACACTATTTTACATTAGAAGAAGCATTTAGCAGAGTTTTCAAGTATGTTTCTGTGATTTGTACTGTGTGGCATTTTCAGGGCACACGCTGTGTCCCAGACACACAGAGAATGGCTGGAAACGCTTAAAACGGCAAGTTTCAGTCAGTTAGTGCTGAAATGAACGGTGTTTCTAAAATATGTTGCTGGCGTCAAAATAAGACTGTTTCCAGCATGGAAACACTATTTTACATTAGAAGAAGCATTTCAGAGTTTTCAAGTATGTTTCTGTGATTTGTACTGTGTGGCATTTTCAGGGCACACGCTGTGAAAAACAGTCTCATATGGCCAGGAACGGTGAAATTTTACCGTTTGAGCTGAAATGACAGCTTTGTATCAAATGTGCTGCTGGCGTCAAAATAAGACTGTTTCCAGCATGGAAACACTATTTTACATTAGAAGAAGCATTTCGCAGAGTTTTCAAGTATGTTTCTGTGATTTGTACTGTGTGGCATTTTCAGGGCACACGCTGTGAAAAACAGTCTCATATGGCCAGGAACGGTGAAATTTTACCGTTTGAGCTGAAATGACAGCTTTGTATCAAATGTGCTGCTGGCGTCAAAATAAGACTGTTTCCAGCAT
Organism: Toxotes chatareus; assembly: GCA_016801885.1. Taxonomy (NCBI): domain Eukaryota; kingdom Metazoa; phylum Chordata; class Actinopteri; family Toxotidae; genus Toxotes; species Toxotes chatareus. The sequence goes on from JAFBJY010001408.1 coordinate 87,046, forward strand.
GGAAACACTATTTTACATTAGAAGAAGCATTTCAGCAGAGTTTTCAAGTATGTTTCTGTGATTTGTACTGTGTGGCATTTTCAGGGCACACGCTGTGTCCCAGACACACAGAGAATGGCTGGAAACGCTTAAAACGGCAAGTTTCAGTCAGTTAGTGCTGAAATGAACGGTGTTTCTAAAATATGTTGCTGGCGTCAAAATAAGACTGTTTCCAGCATGGAAACACTATTTTACATTAGAAGAAGCATTTCGCAGAGTTTTCAAGTATGTTTCTGTGATTTGTACTGTGTGGCATTTTCAGGGCACACGCTGTGTCCCAGACACACAGAGAATGGCTGTAAACGCTTAAAACGGCAAGTTTCAGTCAGTTAGTGCTGAAATGAACGGTGTTTCTAAAATATGTTGCTGGCGTCAAAATAAGACTGTTTCCAGCATGGAAACACTATTTTACATTAGAAGAAGCATTTCGCAGAGTTTTCAAGTATGTTTCTGTGATTTGTACTGTGTGGCATTTTCAGGGCACACGCTGCTGTGGCTTTCAGTCTCATATGGCCAGGAACGGTGAAATTTTACCGTTTGAGCTGAAATGACAGCTTTGTATCAAATGTGCTGCTGGCGTCAAAATAAGACTGTTTCCAGCATGGAAACACTATTTTACATTAGAAGAAGCATTCCGCAGAGTTTTCAAGTATGTTTCTGTGATTTGTACTGTGTGGCTTTTTCAGGGCACACGCTGTGTCCCAGACACACAGAGAATGGCTGGAAACGCTTAAAACGGCAAGTTTCAGTCAGTTAGTGCTGAAATGAACGGTGTGTCTAAAATATGTTGCTGGCGTCAAAATAAGACTGTTTCCAGCATGGAAACACTATTTTACATTAGAAGAAGCATTTTGCAGAGTTTTCCCGATGTGTTTCTTTCATCTGCAGTACCTGGCACTTTCAGGGCAAACGTTGTGAAAAACAGTCTCATATGGCCAGGAACGGTGAAATTTTACCGTTTGAGCTGAAATGACAGCTTTGTATCAAATGTGCTGCTGGCGTCAAAATAAGACTTTTTCCAGCATGGAAACACTATTTTACATTAGAAGAAGCATTTCGCAGAGTTTTCAAGTATGTTTCTGTGATTTGTACTGTGTGGCATTTTCAGGGCACACGCTGTGTCCCAGACACACAGAGAATGGCTGTAAACGCTTAAAACGGCAAGTTTCAGTCAGTTAGTGCTGAAATGAACGGTGTTTCTAAAATATGTTGCTGGCGTCAAAATAAGACTGTTTCCAGCATGGAAACACTATTTTACATTAGAAGAAGCATTTCGCAGAGTTTTCAAGTATGTTTCTGTGATTTGTACTGTGTGGCATTTTCAGGGCACACGCTGTGAAAAACAGTCTCATATGGCCAGGAACGGTGAAATTTTACCGTTTGAGCTGAAATGACAGCTTTGTATCAAATGTGCTGCTGGCGTCAAAATAAGACTGTTTCCAGCATGGAAACACTATTTTACATTAGAAGAAGCATTCCGCAGAGTTTTCAAGTATGTTTCTGTGATTTGTACTGTGTGGCTTTTTCAGGGCACACGCTGTGTCCCAGACACACAGAGAATGGCTGGAAACGCTTAAAACGGCAAGTTTCAGTCAGTTAGTGCTGAAATGAACGGTGTGTCTAAAATATGTTGCTGGCGTCAAAATAAGACTGTTTCCAGCATGGAAACACTATTTTACATTAGAAGAAGCATTTTGCAGAGTTTTCCCGTGTGTTTCTTTCATCTGCAGTACCTGGCACTTTCAGGGCAAACGTTGTGAAAAACAGTCTCATATGGCCAGGAACGGTGAAATTTTACCGTTTGAGCTGAAATGACAGCTTTGTATCAAATGTGCTGCTGGCGTCAAAATAAGACTTTTTCCAGCATGGAAACACTATTTTACATTAGAAGAAGCATTTCGCAGAGTTTTCAAGTATGTTTCTGTGATTTGTACTGTGTGGCATTTTCAGGGCACACGCTGTGAAAACAGTCTCATATGGCCAGGAACGGTGAAATTTTACCGTTTGAGCTGAAATGACAGCTTTGTATCAAATGTGCTGCTGGCGTCAAAATAAGACTGTTTCCAGCATGGAAACACTATTTTACATTAGAAGAAGCATTTCGCAGAGTTTTCAAGTATGTTTCTGTGATTTGTACTGTGTGGCATTTTCAGGGCACACGCTGTGAAAAACAGTCTCATATGGCCAGGAGCGGTGAAATTTTACCGTTTGAGCTGAAATGACAGCTTTGTATCAAATGTGCTGCTGGCGTCAAAATAAGACTGTTTCCAGCATGGAAACACTATTTTACATTAGAAGAAGCATTTCGCAGAGTTTTCAAGTATGTTTCTGTGATTTGTACTGTGTGGCATTTTCAGGGCACACGCTGTGAAAAACAGTCTCATATGGCCAGGAACGGTGAAATTTTACCGTTTGAGCTGAAATGACAGCTTTGTATCAAATGTGCTGCTGGCGTCAAAATAAGACTGTTTCCAGCATGGAAACACTATTTTACATTAGAAGAAGCATTTACGCAGAGTTTTCAAGTATGTTTCTGTGATTTGTACTGTGTGGCATTTTCAGGGCACACGCTGTGTCCCAGACACACACAGAGAATGGCTGGAAACGCTTAAAGCGGCAAGTTTCAGTCAGTTAGTGCTGAAATGAACGGTGTTTCTAAAATATGTTGCTGGCGTCAAAATAAGACTGTTTCCAGCATGGAAACACTATTTTACATTAGAAGAAGCATTTCGCAGAGTTTTCAAGTATGTTTCTGTGATTTGTACTGTGTGGCATTTTCAGGGCACACGCTGTGTCCCAGACACACAGAGAATGGCTGGAAACGCTTAAAACGGCAAGTTTCAGTCAGTTAGTGCTGAAATGAACGGTGTTTCTAAAATATGTTGCTGGCGTCAAAATAAGACTGTTTCAGCATGGAAACACTATTTTACATTAGAAGAAGCATTTCGCAGAGTTTTCAAGTATGTTTCTGTGATTTGTACTGTGTGGCATTTTCAGGGCACACGCTGTGTCCCAGAAGCACGGAATGGCTGGAAACGCTTAAAACGGCAAGTTTCAGTCAGTTAGTGCTGAAATGAACGGTGTTTCTAAAATATGTTGCTGGCGTCAAAATAAGACTGTTTCCAGCATGGAAACACTATTTTACATTAGAAGAAGCATTTTGCAGAGTTTTCCCGTATGTTTCTTTCATCTGCAGTACCTGGCACTTTCAGGGCAAACGTTGTGAAAAACAGTCTCATATGGCCAGGAACGGTGAAATTTTACCGTTTGAGCTGAAATGACAGCTTTGTATCAAATGTGCTGCTGGCGTCAAAATAAGACTGTTTCCAGCATGGAAACACTATTTTACATTAGAAGAAGCATTTCGCAGAGTTTTCAAGTATGTTTCTGTGATTTGTACTGTGTGGCATTTTCAGGGCACACGCTGTGTCCCAGACACACAGAGAATGGCTGGAAACGCTTAAAACGGCAAGTTTCAGTCAGTTAGTGCTGAAATGAACGGTGTGTCTTAAATATGTTGCTGGCGTCAAAATAAGACTTTTTCCAGCATGGAAACACTATTTTACATTAGAAGAAGCATTTTGCAGAGTTTTCCGTGTGTTTCTTTCATCTGCAGTACCTGGCACTTTCAGGGCAAACGCGTTGTGAAAAACAGTCTCATATGGCCAGGAACGGTGAAATTTTACCGTTTGAGCTGAAATGACAGCTTTGTATCAAATGTGCTGCTGGCGTCAAAATAAGACTGTTTCCAGCATGGAAACACTATTTTACATTAGAAGAAGCATTTCGCAGAGTTTTCAAGTATGTTTCTGTGATTTGTACTGTGTGGCATTTTCAGGGCACACGCTGTGTCCCAGACACACAGAGAATGGCTGGAAACGCTTAAAACGGCAAGTTTCAGTCAGTTAGTGCTGAAATGAACGGTGTTTCTAAAATATGTTGCTGGCGTCAAAATAAGACTGTTTCCAGCATGGAAACACTATTTTACATTAGAAGAAGCATTTCGCAGAGTTTTCAAGTATGTTTCTGTGATTTGTACTGTGTGGCATTTTCAGGGCACACGCTGTGTCCCAGACACACAGAGAATGGCTGGAAACGCTTAAAACGGCAAGTTTCAGTCAGTTAGTGCTGAAATGAACGGTGTTTCTAAAATATGTTGCTGGCGTCAAAATAAGACTTTTTCCAGCATGGAAACACTATTTTACATTAGAAGAAGCATTTCTTGAGAGTTTTCAAGTATGTTTCTGTGATTTGTACTGTGTGGCATTTTCAGGGCACACGCTGTGTCCCAGACACACAGAGAATGGCTGGAAACGCTTAAAACGGCAAGTTTCAGTCAGTTAGTGCTGAAATGAACGGTGTGTCTTAAATATGTTGCTGGCGTCAAAATAAGACTTTTTCCAGCATGGAAACACTATTTTACATTAGAAGAAGCATTTTGCAGAGTTTTCCCGTGTGTTTCTTTCATCTGCAGTACCTGGCACTTTCAGGGCAAACGTTGTGAAAAACAGTCTCATATGGCCAGGAACGGTGAAATTTTACCGTTTGAGCTGAAATGACAGCTTTGTATCAAATGTGCTGCTGGCGTCAAAATAAGACTGTTTCCAGCATGGAAACACTATTTTACATTAGAAGAAGCATTTCGCAGAGTTTTCAAGTATGTTTCTGTGATTTGTACTGTGTGGCATTTTCAGGGCACACGCTGTGTCCCAGACACACAGAGAATGGCTGGAAACGCTTAAAACGGCAAGTTTCAGTCAGTTAGTGCTGAAATGAACGGTGTTTCTAAAATATGTTGCTGGCGTCAAAATAAGACTGTTTCCAGCATGGAAACACTATTTTACATTAGAAGAAGCATTTCGCAGAGTTTTCAAGTATGTTTCTGTGATTTGTACTGTGTGGCATTTTCAGGGCACACGCTGTGTCCCAGACACACAGAGAATGGCTGGAAACGCTTAAAACGGCAAGTTTCAGTCAGTTAGTGCTGAAATGAACGGTGTTTCTAAAATATGTTGCTGGCGTCAAAATAAGACTGTTTCCAGCATGGAAACACTATTTTACATTAGAAGAAGCATTTCGCAGAGTTTTCAAGTATGTTTCTGTGATTTGTACTGTGTGGCATTTTCAGGGCACACGCTGTGAAAAACAGTCTCATATGGCCAGGAACGGTGAAATTTTACCGTTTGAGCTGAAATGACAGCTTTGTATCAAATGTGCTGCTGGCGTCAAAATAAGACTGTTTCCAGCATGGAAACACTATTTTACATTAGAAGAAGCATTTCGCAGAGTTTTCAAGTATGTTTCTGTGATTTGTACTGTGTGGCATTTTCAGGGCACACGCTGTGTCCCAGACACACAGAGAATGGCTGGAAACGCTTAAAACGGCAAGTTTCAGTCAGTTAGTGCTGAAATGAACGGTGTTTCTAAAATATGTTGCTGGCGTCAAAATAAGACTTTTTCCAGCATGGAAACACTATTTTACATTAGAAGAAGCATTTCGCAGAGTTTTCAAGTATGTTTCTGTGATTTGTACTGTGTGGCATTTTCAGGGCACACGCTGTGTCCCAGACACACAGAGAATGGCTGGAAACGCTTAAAACGGCAAGTTTCAGTCAGTTAGTGCTGAAATGAACGGTGTGTCTTAAATATGTTGCTGGCGTCAAAATAAGACTTTTTCCAGCATGGAAACACTATTTTACATTAGAAGAAGCATTTTGCAGAGTTTTCCCGTGTTTTTTTCATCTGCAGTACCTGGCACTTTCAGGGCAAACGTTGTGAAAAACAGTCTCATATGGCCAGGAACGGTGAAATTTTACCGTTTGAGCTGAAATGACAGCTTTGTATCAAATGTGCTGCTGGCGTCAAAATAAGACTGTTTCCAGCATGGAAACACTATTTTACATTAGAAGAAGCATTTCGCAGAGTTTTCAAGTATGTTTCTGTGATTTGTACTGTGTGGCATTTTCAGGGCACACGCTGTGTCCCAGACACACAGAGAATGGCTGGAAACGCTTAAAACGGCAAGTTTCAGTCAGTTAGTGCTGAAATGAACGGTGTTTCTAAAATATGTTGCTGGCGTCAAAATAAGACTGTTTCCAGCATGGAAACACTATTTTACATTAGAAGAAGCATTTCGCAGAGTTTTCAAGTATGTTTCTGTGATTTGTACTGTGTGGCATTTTCAGGGCACACGCTGTGTCCCAGACACACAGAGAATGGCTGGAAACGCTTAAAACGGCAAGTTTCAGTCAGTTAGTGCTGAAATGAACGGTGTTTCTAAAATATGTTGCTGGCGTCAAAATAAGACTGTTTCCAGCATGGAAACACTATTTTACATTAGAAGAAGCATTTCGCAGAGTTTTCAAGTATGTTTCTGTGATTTGTACTGTGTGGCATTTTCAGGGCACACGCTGTGAAAAACAGTCTCATATGGCCAGGAACGGTGAAATTTTACCGCTTGAGCTGAAATGACAGCTTTGTATCAAATGTGCTGCTGGCGTCAAAATAAGACTGTTTCCAGCATGGAAACACTATTTTACATTAGAAGAAGCATTTCGCAGAGTTTTCAAGTATGTTTCTGTGATTTGTACTGTGTGGCATTTTCAGGGCACACGCTGTGTCCCAGACACACAGAGAATGGCTGGAAACGCTTAAAACGGCAAGTTTCAGTCAGTTAGTGCTGAAATGAACGGTGTTTCTAAAATATGTTGCTGGCGTCAAAATAAGACTGTTTCCAGCATGGAAACACTATTTTACATTAGAAGAAGCATTTCGCAGAGTTTTCAAGTATGTTTCTGTGATTTGTACTGTGTGGCATTTTCAGGGCACACGCTGTGAAAAACAGTCTCATATGGCCAGGAACGGTGAAATTTTACCGTTTGAGCTGAAATGACAGCTTTGTATCAAATGTGCTGCTGGCGTCAAAAATAAGACTGTTTCCAGCATGGAAACACTATTTTACATTAGAAGAAGCATTTCATGAGAGTTTTCAAGTATGTTTCTGTGATTTGTACTGTGTGGCATTTTCAGGGCACACGCTGTGTCCCAGACACACAGAGAATGGCTGGAAACGCTTAAAACGGCAAGTTTCAGTCAGTTAGTGCTGAAATGAACGGTGTTTCTAAAATATGTTGCTGGCGTCAAAATAAGACTGTTTCCAGCATGGAAACACTATTTTACATTAGAAGAAGCATTTCGCAGAGTTTTCAAGTATGTTTCTGTGATTTGTACTGTGTGGCATTTTCAGGGCACACGCTGTGTCCCAGACACACAGAGAATGGCTGGAAACGCTTAAAACGGCAAGTTTCAGTCAGTTAGTGCTGAAATGAACGGTGTTTCTAAAATATGTTGCTGGCGTCAAAATAAGACTGTTTCCAGCATGGAAACACTATTTTACATTAGAAGAAGCATTTCGCAGAGTTTTCAAGTATGTTTCTGTGATTTGTACTGTGTGGCATTTTCAGGGCACACGCTGTGTCCCAGACACACAGAGAATGGCTGGAAACGCTTAAAACGGCAAGTTTCAGTCAGTTAGTGCTGAAATGAACGGTGTTTCTAAAATATGTTGCTGGCGTCAAAATAAGACTGTTTCCAGCATGGAAACACTATTTTACATTAGAAGAAGCATTTTGCAGAGTTTTCCCGTGTGTTTCTTTCATCTGCAGTACCTGGCACTTTCAGGGCAAACGTTGTGAAAAACAGTCTCATATGGCCAGGAACGGTGAAATTTTACCGTTTGAGCTGAAATGACAGCTTTGTATCAAATGTGCTGCTGGCGTCAAAATAAGACTGTTTCCAGCATGGAAACACTATTTTACATTAGAAGAAGCATTTCGCAGAGTTTTCAAGTATGTTTCTGTGATTTGTACTGTGTGGCATTTTCAGGGCACACGCTGTGTCCCAGACACACAGAGAATGGCTGGAAACGCTTAAAACGGCAAGTTTCAGTCAGTTAGTGCTGAAATGAACGGTGTTTCTAAAATATGTTGCTGGCGTCAAAATAAGACTGTTTCCAGCATGGAAACACTATTTTACATTAGAAGAAGCATTTCGCAGAGTTTAGGGTTAGGGTTAGGGTTAGGGTTAGGGTTAGGGTTAGGGTTAGGGTTAGGGGTTAGGGTTAGGGTTAGGTTAAGGGGATGAAAACCACCTATCGTCGCCCCCGACGATAACTTCAAAGGTGCATATCTCGGGAACGGAAGGTCGTAGAGACATGAAACCACCTTGTACCCCCCTATTTTCGGGTACGGGCTTTCCATTGGTACCACCCTCGAGCCTGTACAACGTTCGAGTCCGGAGATATGGCCGAAATAAAGTTTGTTTTTCCTGTATCTCCGGACAGGAAGGTCGTAGAGAGTCGTGGGTGGTACCGTTGGATGCAGAATGGTCGAATTATATTAGACGAACGTGGTTTCCAAGTGTCTAGGATGTACGGTTCGGGAGTTATTCAAGAAAAACGCTCGTCCAATCAGATCGCAGCATGCGAACCTGAGTGGAAAAATGACTAAGTGTCACAGCCGAAAAACTTCCTCCAGAAAGTAGTTAGGAGCACGTTTCAGACCATTTGGAGTCGATTGGTAGTGATTTTATGAGATGTTTTTTCAAAATCATATATGGAGTTAGGGTTAGGGTTAGGGTTAGGTGTGGGTTTTTTTTCTCTTTAAAATAAATAGGGTTAGGGTTAGGGTTAGGATTATTAATTAGGGTTAGGGTTAGGGTTAGGGGGGTTAGGGTTAGGGGTTAGGGTTAGGGTTAGGGTTAAGGGGATGAAAACCACCTATCGTCGCCCCCGACGATAACTTCAAAGGTGCATATCTCGGGAACGGAAGGTCGTAGAGACATGAAACCACCTTGTACCCCCTATTTTTCGGGTACGGGCTTTCCATTGGTACCACCCTCGAGCCTGTACAACGTTCGAGTCCGGAGATATGGCCGAAATAAAGTTTGTTTTTCCTGTATCTCCGGACAGGAAGGTCGTAGAGAGTCGTGGGTGGTACCGTTGGATGCAGAATGGTCGAATTATATTAGACGAACGTGGTTTCCAAGTGTCTAGGATGTACGGTTCGGGAGTTATTCAAGAAAACGCTCGTCCAATCAGATCGCAGCATGCGAACCTGAGTGGAAAAATGACTAAGTGTCACAGCCGAAAAACTTCCTCCAGAAAGTAGTTAGGAGCACGTTTCAGACCATTTGGAGTCGATTGGTAGTGATTTTATGAGATGTTTTTCAAAATCATATATGGAGATCTACATGCAATAAGTAGGGTTAGGGTTAGGTGTGGGTTTTTTTTCTCTTTAAAATAAATAATTAAAGTGGTTAGGGTTAGGATTATTAATTAGGGTTAGGGTTAGGGTTAGGGTTAAGGGGATGAAAACCACCTATCGTCAGGGTTAGGGTTAGGGTTAGGGTTAGGGGTTAGGTTGAGGAGTTGAACCTATCTCCCTCTAAGAGGGAAACAGGAGAATGCACTGTCCTTCGACTCTAGGCAACGCTGTCGCCCCGGACTTTCTTTTTTTTCTCTCTTCTTTTCTTCTTCTTTTCTTTTTTCTAATATTTTTAAAAACTTTCTTTTTTTCTTTTCCAGCGTTCAAAAAATTAGCCTTAGTTAGCTTATCTGTAGTTAGTTTTCTTGCTGCTTGGTTTTTCTTCGTAATGGCGTCTTTGCCTTCTTTTCTTCATTTTGCGTCTTCTTCTTTGCTTAGGTTTTCTTCTTTGCTAAGGCATTGTTCTTCTTAATTTAGTTTTCTAATTTCTGGTGCTTACGGGCAACGTTTCGGCCTTAGTTAGCCTTCCTCAGGCCCTAGCACCTTCTCTTTGCGCTTGTTAATTTGCTTTTGCCAATTCTTCGCCGGGTTAGGGTTAGGGTTAGGGTTAGGGTTAGGTTGAGGAGTTGAACCTATCTCCCTCTAAGAGGGAAACAGGAGAATGCACTGTCCTTCGACTCTAGGCAACGCTGTCGCCCCGGAGTTCCCCAATAAAAATTAGCCACAATTAGCTTCCAATCTTACTTTAGTTAGTGTCTTCAGTTTGTTTTGTTAGCTTAATTTAGCTTTACTTGTTTTTAGTTTGCTGTTTTAGCCTTTAATTAGCTTAGCCAGCGTTCAAAAAATTAGCCTTAGTTAGCTTATCTGTAGTTAGTTTTCTTGCTGCTTGGTTTTTCTTCGTAATGGCGTCTTTGCCTTCTTTTTCTTCATTTTATGTCTTCTTCTTTGCTTAGGTTTTCTTCTTTGCTAAGGCATTCTTCTTCTTAATTTTAGTTTTCTAATTTCTGGTGCTTACGGGCAACGTTTCGCCTTAGTTAGCCTTCCTCAGGCCCTAGCACCTTCTCTTTGCGCTTGTTAATTTGCTTTTGCCAATTCTTCGCCGGCTCTTTGCTTTATATACCCTTTTGCTCCGCCCCCTAAGTTTTTAGTTTCCAATTTTTAGGTTTAAAATTCCTACTCTGTTTTGTTTTAGAATCCAATTAACCCTTCCCTTCCTTTTTACCTTAAACCAACCCTACCTTCATTTACCTCTATCTGTCTCGGATTATGTTCTTCCATTTCTGGGTATAAACTTATTTGTTTTATTTATTTATTTTGCTTTCTTATGCAGGGGACCATTGACTAACATATCCGTAGAGAGATCCAGGGTTAGGGTTAGAATAGGGATAGGGCTTAGGGTTAGGGTTAGGCACACCAACAATGGGGTTATGGTTAGGGTTAGGGGGAGGATTAGGGTTAGGGTTAGGGGCTCCGGGGCGAGGGTTAGGTGAGGGTCAAAAGCCTGCTCTCCACTGAAGGAGTGCAGGAGGTGCACGCTCCTTTTACTCTGGTCTGACTGCTGGGGCCCTGGAGCCGGCCCCTGAAAAAATTAGCCAATACTTAGCTTTCTGTTAGACATAGTTTTGCCTTTTTAGTTGAGTTTCTCCAATAAGTTAAGTTAGCGTAGTCATTGTTTCAAAAAATTAGCCATGTTTAGCTTTATCTGTGTTTAGTTTTAGTTGTAGCTTCTTTCGTTAGCTTACTCTTAGCTTTCTTGCTTTTATCTTCTTTGTTTAGCTTCTCTTAGCTTTCTAGCTTGCTTGCTTTTTTTCTTTACTTTGCTTTCTTTAGCTTCTTTTGCTTTCTTTAGCTTTGTCTTGCATGGCGTTTAGCTTGTTTTAGCTTAATTTAGAGGTGCCTCCGGGGTTACGTTTCGCATGTTTGTGCCTTCTTCAGACCCAAGCACCTTCTCTGTCGCTGTCAAATTCGCTTCTGCCAAATTTCTGTTGACTCGCTTTAATAGTCCCTTTCGCTCCACCCACTTTTCCTTTTTTGTTATCCAATGTTTAGGTTTAAATTCCCTTCTCTTTTTTGTTTTTGAGTTCCAATTAACCCTTCCTTCTGCTTTTCCCTTTGCGAAAACCCTTCCTTCATTTACGTCTATCTAGTTTTGGATTATGCTCTTCCTTTTATAGGGTTTTATTTCTTTGGCTTTTTCTTGCCTCTTTATTTCTTTGTTTCTTTATTTCTTACTTTGGCTTATTTCCTTAATTAGCATATCCACAAGTAGATTCACGGTTAGGGTTAGGGCAGGGGGGCTAGGGGTTAGGGTTAGGCACACCAACTAGGGTTATGGTTAAGGTTAGGGTTGGGGGAGGATTAGGGTTAGGGGCTGGGGCTCCAGGGCCACAGCACAGTTACCAAGAGGGATCTGGCTAGGTTAGGTGAGGGTCAAAAGCCTGCTCTCCACTGAAGGAGTGCAGGAGGTGCACGCCTCCTTTACTCTGGTCTGACTGCTGGGGCCCTGGAGCCGGCCCCTGAAAAAATTAGCCAATACTTAGCTTTCTGTTAGACATAGTTTTGCCTTTTTAGTTGAGTTTCTCCAATAAGTTAAGTTAAGCGTAGTCATTGTTTCAAAAATTAGCCATGTTTAGCTTTATCTGTGTTTAGTTTTAGTTGTAGCTTCTTTCGTTAGCTTACTCTTAGCTTTCTTGCTTTTATCTTCTTTGTTTAGCTTCTCTTAGCTTTCTAGCTTGCTTGCTTTTTTCTTTACTTTGCTTTCTTTAGCTTCTTTTGCTTTCTTTAGCTTTGTCTTGCATGGCGTTTAGCTTGTTTTAGCTTAATTTAGAGGTGCCTCCGGGGTTACGTTTGCATGTTTGTGCCTTCTTCAGACCCAAGCACCTTCTCTGTCGCTGTCAAATTCGCTTCTGCCAAATTTCTGTTGACTCGCTTTAATAGTCCCTTTCGCTCCACCCACTTTTCCTTTTTGTTATCCAATGTTTAGGTTTAAATTCCTTCTCTTTTTTGTTTTTGAGTTCCAATTAACCCTTCCTTCTGCTTTTCCCTTTGAAAACCCTTCCTTCATTTACGCTCATCTAGTTTTGGATTATGCTCTTCCTTTTATAGGGTTTTATTTCTTTGGCTTTTTCTTGCCTCTTTATTTCTTTGTTTCTTTATTTCTTACTTTGGCTTATTTCCTTAATTAGCATATCCACAAGTAGATTCACGGTTAGGGTTAGGGCAGGGGGGGCTAGGGGTTAGGGTTAGGCACACCAACTAGGGTTATGGTTAAGGTTAGGGTTGGGGGAGGATTAGGGTTAGGGGCTGGGGCTCCAGGGCCACAGCACAGTTACCAAGAGGGATCTGGCTAGGTTAAGGGGATGAAAACCACCTATCGTCGCCCCCGACGATAACTTCAAAGGTGCATATCTCGGGAACGGAAGGTCGTAGAGACATGAAACCACCTTGTACCCCCCTATTTTCGGGTACGGGCTTTCCATTGGTACCACCCTCGAGCCTGTACAACGTTCGAGTCCGGAGATATGGCCGAAATAAAGTTTGTTTTTCCTGTATCTCCGGACAGGAAGGTCGTAGAGAGTCGTGGGTGGTACCGTTGGATGCAGAATGGTCGAATTATATTAGACGAACGTGGTTTCCAAGTGTCTAGGATGTACGGTTCGGGAGTTATTCAAGAAAAACGCTCGTCCAATCAGATCGCAGCATGCGAACCTGAGTGGAAAAATGACTAAGTGTCACAGCCGAAAAACTTCCTCCAGAAAGTAGTTAGGAGCACGTTTCAGACCATTTGGAGTCGATTGGTAGTGATTTTGCGAGATGTTTTTTCAAAATCATATATGGAGTTAGGGTTAGGGTTAGGGTTAGGTGTGGGTTTTTTTTCTCTTTAAAATAAATAGGGTTAGGGTTAGGGTTAGGATTATTAATTAGGGTTGGGGCTAGGGTTAGGGTTAGGGTTAGGGTTAGGGTTAGGGTTAGGGGATGAAAACCACCTATCGTCGCCCCCGACGATAACTTCAAAGGTGCATATCTCGGGAACGGAAGGTCGTAGAGACATGAAACCACCTTGTACCCCCCTATTTTCGGGTACGGGCTTTCCATTGGTACCACCCTCGAGCCTGTACAACGTTCGAGTCCGGAGATATGGCCGAAATAAAGTTTGTTTTTCCTGTATCTCCGGACAGGAAGGTCGTAGAGAGTCGTGGGTGGTACCGTTGGATGCAGAATGGTCGAATTATATTAGACGAACGTGGTTTCCAAGTGTCTAGGATGTACGGTTCGGGAGTTATTCAAGAAAAACGCTCGTCGAATCAGATCGCAGCATGCGAACCTGAGTGGAAAAATGACTAAGTGTCACAGCCGAAAAACTTCCTCCAGAAAGTAGTTAGGAGCACGTTTCAGACCATTTGGAGTCGATTGGTAGTGATTTTGCGAGATGTTTTTTCAAAATCATATATGGAGTTAGGGTTAGGGTTAGGGTTAGGGGTTAGGGTTAGGTGTGGGGACCTGAGTCCTTCCCTTCTTTTTCGAAGGGAAGGTGGGTGCACGGTCCTAGGGTTAGGGTTAGGGTTAGGGTTAGGGTTAGGTTAAGGGGATGAAAACCACCTATCGTCGCCCCCGACGATAACTTCAAAGGTGCATATCTCGGGAACGGAAGGTCGTAGAGACATGAAACCACCTTGTACCCCCCTATTTTCGGGTACGGGCTTTCCATTGGTACCACCCTCGAGCCTGTACAACGTTCGAGTCCGGAGATATGGCCGAAATAAAGTTTGTTTTTCCTGTATCTCCGGACAGGAAGGTCGTAGAGAGTCGTGGGTGGTACCGTTGGATGCAGAATGGTCGAATTATATTAGACGAACGTGGTTTCCAAGTGTCTAGGATGTACGGTTCGGGAGTTATTCAAGAAAAACGCTCGTCGAATCAGATCGCAGCATGCGAACCTGAGTGGAAAAATGACTAAGTGTCACAGCCGAAAAACTTCCTCCAGAAAGTAGTTAGGAGCACGTTTCAGACCATTTGGAGTCGATTGGTAGTGATTTTGCGAGATGTTTTTTCAAAATCATATATGGAGTTAGGGTTAGGGTTAGGGTTAGGGGTTAGGGTTAGGTGTGGGGACCTGAGTCCTTCCCTTCTTTTTCGAAGGGAAGGTGGGTGCACGGTCCTAGGGTTAGGGTTAGGGTTAGGGTTAGGGGGTTAGGGTTAGGGGTTAGGGTTAGGGTTAGGGTTAGGGTTAGGGTTAGGGTTAGGGTTAGGGTTAGGGTTAGGGTTAGGTTAAGGGGATGAAAACCACCTATCGTCGCCCCCGACGATAACTTCAAAGGTGCATATCTCGGGAACGGAAGGTCGTAGAGACATGAAACCACCTTGTACCCCCCTATTTTCGGGTACGGGCTTTCCATTGGTACCACCCTCGAGCCTGTACAACGTTCGAGTCCGGAGATATGGCCGAAATAAAGTTTGTTTTTCCTGTATCTCCGGACAGGAAGGTCGTAGAGAGTCGTGGGTGGTACCGTTGGATGCAGAATGGTCGAATTATATTAGACGAACGTGGTTTCCAAGTGTCTAGGATGTACGGTTCGGGAGTTATTCAAGAAAAACGCTCGTCGAATCAGATCGCAGCATGCGAACCTGAGTGGAAAAATGACTAAGTGTCACAGCCGAAAAACTTCCTCCAGAAAGTAGTTAGGAGCACGTTTCAGACCATTTGGAGTCGATTGGTAGTGATTTTGCGAGATGTTTTTTCAAAATCATATATGGAGTTAGGTTAAGGGGATGAAAACCACCTATCGTCGCCCCCGACGATAACTTCAAAGGTGCATATCTCGGGAACGGAAGGTCGTAGAGACATGAAACCACCTTGTACCCCCCTATTTTCGGGTACGGGCTTTCCATTGGTACCACCCTCGAGCCTGTACAACGTTCGAGTCCGGAGATATGGCCGAAATAAAGTTTGTTTTTCCTGTATCTCCGGACAGGAAGGTCGTAGAGAGTCGTGGGTGGTACCGTTGGATGCAGAATGGTCGAATTATATTAGACGAACGTGGTTTCCAAGTGTCTAGGATGTACGGTTCGGGAGTTATTCAAGAAAAACGCTCGTCGAATCAGA